>CAUYQG010005003.1:0-15440 GCA_963574415.1 Tarsius wallacei
AGATGTGTTGTTGAATCTGGTTTGCTAGGATCTTGTTGAGAATTTTAGCATCTATGTTCATCAAAGATATTGGCCTGTAGTTCTCTTTCTTTGTTGGGTCTTTACCTGGCTTGGGTATCAATGTGATGTTAGCTTCATAAAATGATTCGGGGAGAGTTCCATCTTTCTCAATCACCTGGAATATTTTTAGTAGGATTGGTATCAGCTCCTTATTAAATGTCTTATAGAATTCTGCTGGAAAGCCATCAGGTTCAGGGCTTTTTTTGGTAGGTAGTTTTCTTATTACATAGTCAATTTCCTTAATTGTTATTGGTCTATTTAAGGTCTTGATTTCTTCTTTTTCAACCTAGGCAGGTTGTGTGATGTCAGATAGTCCTCCATTTCCATAAGGTTTTCAAGTTTGTTTCCATACAATGTACATAGTAGTCTCTAATGATCTTTTGTATTTCTTCAGGGTCAGATGTGACTTCATCTTTTGTGTCTGATTGTGTTTATTTGGGCTTTTTCTCTCTTTTTCTTGGTCAGTCTACCTAGGGGACCATTGATCCTGTTTATCCTTTCAAAGAACCAGCTTTTTGTTTCATTGATTTTTTTGTGTTATCTTTTTGTCTTCTATGTCCCAGATTTGGGCTTTTATTTTGGTGATCTGGATTCTTCTGCTGAAGTTAAAGTTTTGGTGGTCTTGCTTTTCCAGTGTTCTTAGGTGACTTGTTAGGCTGTTAATTGTGATCCTTCCATTTTCTTCATGTGTGTTTGTAGAGATATGAATTGCCCTCTTACTATAGCTTTTATGGCATCCCAGAGATTTTGGTAAGATGCTTCTTCATTTTCATTTGTTTCCAGGTATCTTTTAATCTCTGTTTTGATTTCATCATTGACCCAGGAGTTGTTTAGCATCATGCTGTTTAGTGTCCATGTCTTTGTGGGTTTGGGGGGAACCTTGTTGGTGTTGATGTTTATTTTTATTCCATTGTGGTCCAAGAAGGTGCACTGCAGAATTTTGATCTTTTAAAATTTGTTTATGCTTGATTTATGGCCAAGTACATGGTTGATCTTAAGAGTATGTTCCATGCGGTGAGGAGTAGAGTATATATTCTGTAGTTGTTGGGTGGAGTGTTCTGTAGGTATCAATTAAGTCCATTTGGTCAAGAGTCACATTAAGATTCTGGATCTCATTCTGATTTTTTGTCCTGATGATCCATCTAAGGTTGTGAGTGGGGTATTAAAGTCCCCAGTTATGATGGTGTTAGAGTCAGTATCTTTTTTGAGTTAACCTAGAAGCTGCTTTATGAAAGTTGGCACTCCTATGTTTGGTGCAAATATGTTTAGGATGGCTATTTCTTGTTGATGGACTGAACCTTTTATCATTATGTAGTAGCCGTCTATATCTTTTTTAACTTTTGATAGATTAAAGGGTATTTTGTCTGAGATTAAGATCGTGACTCCTCCTTTATTTTGTGTTCCGTTCACCTGAAAATTTGTTTCCCATTCTCTTGCTTTGAGTTTGTGAGTGTCCTTTCTAGTGAGATGAGTCTCTTGAAGGCAATATATTTTTGCCTGGTGGTATTTTATCTATTTTGCCATTCTATGTGTTTTCAGTGGTGCATTTAGGCATTCACATTCAGGCTAATTATTGAAATGTGAGAGCTGGTCCCTATTATAAGGTTCTTAAAGAGCTGTTATTGTTGTTGCTGTTTGTTTGTTGTCTTTCTTTTGGTTTGGAGGTTGGTTCATGTGTGTGTTTAATCTTTTTCCTGTACTCTTGTAAAGAACGTTGTTGTTCTTTTTTTCTTTTCTTCTGTGCTCAATACTTTCTTAAGTGTTTCTTGTAGAGGTGGTCTGGTGGCAGCATAAGTTCTTAGGGATTGGATATCTGGGAAAGATTTTAATTGTCCCTCACTGATGAAGCTTAACTTGGCTGGGTAGGTTATTCTTGGTTGAAATTGTTTATCATTTAGAACTTTGAAGATAGGGCTCCAAGCTCTCTTAGCCTGAAGTGTCTTTGTAGATAAATCTGCTGCTATTCTAATTGGTCTTCCATGGTAGGTAATCTGACCTTTTTCTCTTGCTGCCTTTAGGATTTTTGCTTTTATACCTACTTTGTTTAGGTGAGTTATTATGTGTCTGGGAGTTGGTCTTCTCATTTGTTGTCTTGCATGGGTTCTCTGAATCTCTTGTGTTTGAATTTTCACTTCACTGATGAGATGAGGGAAGTTTTCTTAAATAATCTCATGGAATGTTTGTTCCAGGGTTGTCTCTGTCTCTCTTTCTGCCTCAGGAAGTCCATTACTCTTAGGTTCAATCTCTTGAAGTAATTGCTCATCTCTTGAAGGTTTTGTTCTGTCTTTTTAAGCTTCTTTTCTATGTTTTTGACAGTTTGGTTTAATTCTATATTTTGGACCTCAGGCTGTGAGATTCTTTCTTCTGCTTGGCTGATTCTGCTTTCCATGCTTATCAGTTTGTTATTTATTTCATTCACAATATTCTTTACTACTGTTATCTCAGTTATCAACTCCTATCCATTTTCCTCTTTTCTCTCCTCAATTATTTTTAATCTCTCTGTTAATGCCTTGATATTTGGGTTTGCAGTTTGAGACCAGTCATTCTGGGGGCTTTTCATTGTTTGCATTCCGAGGTCAGATTCTCAGTGTCTGACCTCCCAGGGGTCTGTGAGAGACCCATATTCTTCTTTTGTTTTTTCTTCATTTGTGTAGATTTTTCTCTCTCCCCCTCTCCCTCCCCTTCTTTAATTCTGTTTCTCAGGGAATGTGGGGTTGCTTTTACTTCTTTTTGGTCAATCTCCTGTTCTTCCTTATGAGCACCCTCTGACTTTGTTCACTTTTGAGACTGGACTGTTGGTTGGGGCTGTACTTTTTGCAGTTTTGAGATTTAATTGAGGGGGAAACTATCTGCAGATCCCAGCATCCACCAACAGGTATATGGGCACACTGGAACCCACTTCCCACTGTCTTACAATCAGTCCATGCAGTGGGGTTTAAGTTTGCTCCCTGGAACAAAAGGAGGTAAGAAAACGGAAAATAATGGAAGAAGGGGGTTCAAGAGGAAGTTGGAGAGAGAGAGGAGTAACAGGGAAAACATACATACATACCAACTAATGACTGAAAAGAGACACAAGGCCAGAAAAGAGTAAAAAACAAACAAAGTTCCCATACTGGTAATCACACAAAGACAGTCCAATAAAATCATGCCTTTTGATGTGCTTTTCCCCAACACAAACAAGTAGTCTAACTCAAAAAGCAAACAAAAGTGAGCAAAACAAAAAGTCAAAACAATAAAATCAAAAATCAAAATAAGAAACCAGACTAGCTCTGGAGTCATTCCCGAGTGTCTAAAGTCTCCTCAGCTCTGATCTCTAGCCTCTCCCCTTTGCAGGCAGATAGATTTACTCATCAGTTGGGTTGGTTCCCTTGGCTTGCTGCCTGAGAGGTCTGCCACAGGACTGAGTTACCTGTGGCTGATTTAGCATAGGGGAAGGCCTTTTGTCTCCTGTTTGGCGAGGTTACCTTAGAAACCAAGGTGGAGGCTGCTTGTAGATGGGTGGGGCAATGTGACTCTCTGCCTGGAAAATGACTGCGTTGGGTGACTCCTCTTTTGCCTATCCTTTCTCTCCACTCTTCCTTTCTCTCCACTTGTCCAGTATGTGTATGATCCACTATGATGGGCTGTGGTGGTGTGTGTCCGGCATCAGGCACTGGGAATCAGCAGTATAGCTGGGCGCTGCATTTGGTGTGCCGCCGGCAGCTTGGGGTGGAAGAAGGAGCTGGGAAGTCCCCGGGCCAGAGCCGAGAACCCAAGAGCAGCTTTTCAGCCCCTGGTAGCTAACAGCAGAGGCCATAGTGCATCAAAGTCTGTTTGCTGTGTGGGACTGGCTATAGCAGCCACCCCCCCATGTTGGCATTGGCTATGGGGACGCGTGGAACTGCCTTCAGGAGTCACCTTTTTTGGAGATCGTCATAGTTCAGCTTGTCCCATTGCCATCTTGAACCAGAAGAGGCTCCTTTTATCTGCTAAACATGGTCAGTATTGTTTTATTTTTGACCACTGAGCATATATTATTTATAAAATCCAAAAATACACATATTTATGCTATGAAAAACAAAATAAAACTACCAAACAAATCCAAGGCATTATTATCCACTACACAACTTAAAAAAATTTGTTTTAACCTATGTTCAGCTATTTACTCTACTTTTCCCACTGGAGACATTATGAGGTGATCACAATGTCCTTTTTTATCAAGGCTAGACACAGCTCCATAATTGTCCACCCAATGCAACAGTAGTCAGTGTTAATTGATGAGAGATGATCACATTAGACAAAATAAATTTACCATGAAGGAATTAATTTACTTCCTTTAAGTTATAACTCTGGAATTTCTTTTCTGCAACTGCATTATATTATCAAAATTTTATCCAGGTGTGTACAAAAAATAAATATTAATATTATAACAATATAATAATTACATAAATGGTCTATGTACAGTTGAAATCTGGGTCTCCCACTGGTGTACCCTAGTTCTTTAAAATAATTTTAAAAATAAAATTAGAATAATGGTAATTTTATCATAAAGTACAAAATGATGGTATTAGACAGTAATTACAAAAAATAATTGTTCACATATGCCAATGGTTCTATCAGAAAAAAAGTCAAGGAAGACTAAAGATATTTTAAAGAAAACATCTAGAGAAAAATATTTAACACAAATATCAAAATCATGTGGCCATGTCCCATTACTGTGGAAAAAACAATAAAGACATTCACTTATTGGCAAAATGGATAATGATCTCAGCAAGATTATTTAAAGACAGATTCCAAGAATGGCATTAATATTTAAATTCATAGTCATTTTCTGTAAATAACTTTACCTCAGATTTATTTTCCTCATCTCTGAAATGGAAATAGAGCAGCCCCTTCCTCCTACAAAAGACACAACACAGGAAAAGTGCTCTGCTAACAAGTAAGCAGGATATAAATATGAATAATTGTGATTTTAGAGGAATCTTATTGCATCTTTTTATTAGAAAAAAATGACATGCTAGTTTTGATAAAACTAGGTAGAATTTGGCAAAGGTGATTCTCTGGGGGAGGAAATGACTTTTGTATTGATAAATTATTGTTGTTATGTGATTAAGCATCCTCTGTTTAAAATAATACCTGATTACAAATGATTGTGACTGTGTCTTATAAATGTGCATGGATGCTTGTTGGGTTGAGTTGTGTGAGGGAGGAGACTAGGATACATATCTTCAAATCATAGTCTTATCAAAATCCAAAATTCAAATATTTTGGAGCCTTTTATTACTATTTGAAAAATGGAAAAACATTAAAATGTATGGCATAAAATGGCTAGAAATGTAATTTAAGTAGTTTAAAAAATTACAAATTTTACTATACCTCCAGATTTCTTTCCATCAGTCAACACTGTATGACCAGCCACAGGCTAGAAACCCTGTATTCAGTAGTGTAGGAAGCATTGTGGAAGAAACAAGATACTCAAAAGAAGTTTAGTTTGAGGTAATCCATAAGTGTCTCTAAATAGATAAAATGTATTGTGAGAGCTCAGAATGTACTTATGTCAAATATATTCATTAAGTGGTTATGTTGCACCAATAACTGTTCAAAGTTTAGGATACAGATCTACCTATAAGGAAGAGAGGCAGATTTAAAGAAAATAAATTATATGCTATTAGGACTGCACAAGATGATATTTTAGAAGAAATCTTAGGGTCTACAAAGAAGACCCCCCTCTCCCCTACCCTCCCACACCAACTTTATTAGTCCAGGTACGAAAGACTCTAAAGAAAATAGTCCCTGAGCTGTGTTGTAAAGAAGAACACAGATGAATCAAAGGGAAATGGAACTAAAGAATGAAGAGGTGAATCAAAGAAAAAGCAAGAATAAAAGTAAAATTTTATCCAGTTCAAATTTTGAGGTCAATGCCCTTTAAATACTATAGCTTATACAAATGTTGAACATTTTAGCGAGAGATATATTATTTTGACCCACTATTATTTTATTTTCATTTTTTATATATGGTTTTATAGAGTCTCAAAATCAATAAATGATAATGTAAGTATTGGAACTCAATTTCATTCTGATCTTTCTTCCATTTTATTCTTATATTAGCTTTCACTTTTTCTTAAAATTAACTTTTTTTCCCCTCTGTTTCAGCTCCTTTCTTCTTCGTTTAGACTTGGAATAAAAACACACAAAAAAGACTTAACTGTTTTTTTTCCCTAGCAATAAGAATGGAATTATAATTTTCTATACTAATTTTCCTATTTTTCCTTAAGAATGAAGACAAACACTTACATAAATGAATATATAATATATAAATTATATAATGGAGATCTGTACAAATTGTTAAGGACACAGACAACTTCTATGAAAATGCTGGAGAGGGTGTAATGGGAAGATTGCATTTCAAAAGGGTTTTAAGGGATGAGTAGGCATTTTTTCAATTTAGGAAGGGAAAAGGGCACATTCTAGGTTGACATCAACCTCTTAAATAAAGATACTGTCATGCACAAGTAGGTGTTTTATTTGAACAGGAAACAATCTGTGGATGGAGTTGAGAGCATGTGCTAGGAAGTAGCAGAATATATAATGGATGAGGAAAGCACAACAGGATTAAACACATCCTGTGGGCTACATTAGAGAGTTGACATTTTTGTCTTGCAGTCTATATGGATTTGCTAGAATTTTAAGCAAGAGAATGCTATTATCAGATTTGTATTTGGGTGATAGGATGAAAGGGATGTCAGAAATCAGTAGAAAGATTATCAGATGGAACAATAACAAGGTCTTTGAGGCTATGAGAATAGAGAGAAAAAGAGATATGAAAAGATTTTACTCAGAAGAGTCAGCCATGGTTCTGACCTTGAAGAGCTTACACCCTTAATTGTTTGGTAAGGTATTTAATTATGGGAGTGTCTATTCAACTAAGTATCTTCTGATCATGTCCTTCCTAGTATTTTGGAAGTTGAACAGAGGGACATGGCTTCAGAGGTTATTTGGAAACATTAAAATGAATATATAATATATAAATTATATAATAGAATATAAATTATATTCTAACACAGTGGGTCATTATCAGTAGCAGGATGCACTGGTTAACTGGTCATCAATGGAAGAAACTCACTTTAAAAACCTTCATAAAAGATCCCCCCCCCCCGTGTGTGTGTGTGTGCATGTGTGTGTGTGTGTGTGTGTGTGTGTGTGCGCGTGTGTCTCTCTCTCTCTCTCTGTCTCAACACCATACACACACACACACACACACACACACACACACACACACACACATACATTCCAGATTGTTTCTGTGTTTCTATAGCTATGCTTCCGCACAGTCTGTAAAGCACATGTGATTCATATCTTGCTTCTGCCACTTAAGAATTTAAAGACCAAGGGCAAGTAGACCCATCTTTCACTTTTCCTCATGTGTAAACTGGGGTGATAATACCTCCCTGTTAAGGTTGCTGTAAGGATTTAGATAAACAATTTATTTGATAACCCCAGCACATGTGCTTAGTATTATTTTTTCTTTCACTTTCGTGGGAGAAAATCTTTGTAGCTAGCTTATAGATTTTTGGTCATCCATAACAGGGGCACAAATTTCTTCCATGCATAATAGGAAAGAGTAGAAATATGGGTGGTGTGTATAGTATTCTTATATTGCATCAATAGCACTGATGATGATTAGGCACCTCCTAGGTGTTGGGCTCTGCAGTTAATCTTGAAGACACAGGAGCAGCTAAGTGCCCCTTTCTCAAACAACTCCTAATCAAATAAGAGTGAGATATATATGAATCACAGGAAAGTAAGTAAAAAAAAAGAAAAGAAAATAGAATAAATACTCGGAATAAGATTTGCCTACAAAAACCTCTTCTGGGTACAACACCCATTAATATATCTGGAACACCTGTTGATAGAAGATATTTAAGTTGTGAATGAGTTTTGACTAAATAATTGACACAGTTCTGTATCACTTAGGAATTCAGTTTATGTGGGAATATTTTCAGACAAACGAGTATGAATCAATTTTACTAACACCAAATAAAAGCTGCAGTTGAAAAACTATGAACGGAGAGACTTATTATTTTTTTAACTTAATTTTATTTCTTATTTTGTCTGTCTTTTCTGAGGTTTAAGACTAACTTCCTTTCTCCCACTTAGCTTTGATGTATGTATGTAGAAACTGTAGATGGTATAAAAATAATGTTTTTAATAATGTATACTTTTTCAGATAGAACACTTTCAGTAAAATATATATGAGAATATTTCTTCCAGTCACCAGCTATGATTCATTTATTACTCAGTTGGCTAGAGTTTTTGGGAAAAGAGAATGGTCATTTCTTTCAACATCCACCCACACAATTTTCCAATTTTTATCTTTTTTCTAGTAATAATAGCAATCATATTATAGAAAATATTTTCCTTCCTGCTGCCCCCTCCCAAACCAAATATTTTCCCATTTTACCTACTGTCCTGATTCAGTAGTTATTTTCTGATATTAAAAGCAGACCAAAGTTTGCTTGGAAAATTTAAAGCAAAATCCTTAAAAGGGGACTGAATGTTGGTGTTATTTATAGCTACTATCAAGTCTTCTCAAGCAACATTCCTTTGATGTGACAGACATAAATTCAAAGGATTTTAAGAACATTCAGATTTTCAGCTGACCTTTTATATTGATACAGTACAATCAAGAATTTCACTGAGTCTTCCATTTGCCATAAATAATACAGTATGCAGCCAACAGAGGACATAAAGGAAGAAAAGAAACCATTACAATGGTTCTACAGTAATTTCTAAAGCCATAGTATATTTCCAAGACAATTTTAAGATTAGAATTAGGAGTATTACAGTAAATTCATTTATTTTAATTTAAATATAATTAGAAATAATGATAGAGGTGAAACAAACGCATGTTGGGACTTGGTAATAATGCCCAGACTCTGGCCTTGGAATGGCACCATTCAATACTTATAATAATCAGAAATATGCTCATTGAAGTTTAAGAATATATACAAATGGTTCTTCTCAGATAGATATTTTAAATGTACACTACCTCTTTAGATTAATGCTGCTACTATTATGGGAAAAGATACAATTTGTTTTCAAGTAGAGTAAGGTCTTGTGTTCTGACTGAGAAATGTTTGGAATTAGAAAGGTTTTTTTCTCTTTAATTTTAAGTATGTTCTTTTTTATTACATTTCTCTCTCTCTCTCTCTCTCTTCTCTCTCTCTCTCTTTCTCTCTCTTTCTTTCTTTCTTTTTGAGTTGGAATTTCATTGTTGTCACCCAGGATGGAGTACAGTGGCATGCTCACGGCCTTTGCGGCCTCGACCTGCTGGACTTAGGCGATCCTTCCGCCTCAGCCTTCCAAGTAGCTGGAATTACAGACTTATGCCACCATGTCCGGCTAGTTTTTTGTGATTTATTGTAGAGACGAAATCTCGCCAAGTTGCCCAGGTTGGTCTCGAACCTCTGAATTCAGGCAATTCTCTCGCTCAGCCTCCCAAAGTACTAAGATTACAGGCTGAGCCATCGTGCCTGGCCTCACATTTCTTTCTAAACCAATTCTCTGAAGTACTTACAGAAGCCTCGAAGAAAAGACAATAAATTTAAATTATATAAGCATAAAGCTGAAGGGGCCATCTTAATCTAATACTTTACAGGCAAGGGGAGTGAGATTTAGAGAAATGAGGGAACTCTACAACGGTCATACAGGTAGTTGGTAGCAAAGTCAGAATGAAAATAGACATAATTCTACTACCACAAAAACATATTCGAAGCTTGGTGTGCTCTTATGTTTACACAGCCAACAAAGTCATGCACCACAGACCACATCCTTCTCTCTCTTCCATCACCACAATAAATTGCAGTTGAATGCAGTCACTGAAAAAAAGTATTAACAAGGATGTATATTAGAAGTTGAATATTTCATTTATTTTTTGATGCCCAGTTACTTAACTCATTCCCCAGGTGAAAGATTACGAGAAAAAAATTTATCTTTATAGTTAACATAAAACGGTTGATTGAAATCTAAGTTCATAGCAAAATATGACGTTTCTAAAATAAGTATTATATGTGACCAGAAAAAAGGCCCCCAAACCTGCAAAGCCCTTAGCTATAAGCATATTTTTCTCATTTTTGTTTTCCTCTAAACTTTATAGCAAAGTTATTCCTCTGTATCTGGGTACAACTGGGGCCAGGAATCATCTACAGTCTCCAAAACCTGCAATGCTGAAGTTCTTGATGCAAACTGACAGCGTATTTGCATATACCCTATGCACATATTCCCTTATACATTAAATCATCTCTGTATTACTTATGACAGCTAACACAATGTGCATGTACCTGTTCAATACACAGGCACTTTTTTTTCCAAATATTTTTGATCCATAGTTTGTTAAATTTACAGATGCAGAATCCTTGGATTCAGAGGGCCAACTGTATGTATAAATTATTTCTAAAGTGGTCTTGGTAAGAAAAATTTTAGTAGAATCTGAACTCATGGAGATAGAAGGATTTAAACCTCATAAAATGATTTTTGCACTGCATTATTTTTCCTGATTTTTTTGGTGTAAATGGTTAAATGATGTATTAGATCTTTTTTGACCCTTAGACATTTGGAAGACATGGTGGTAAGTCTGATAAAGCACCTTTACCAGGGAGTAGCTGGAGACACTATGTCATAAATGCCCAAAACATAACCAGTAAACTCCTTAATCAAAACCTGCTCTTCGCAAAATTACAAAGTAGATTAGACTCTTGCCTTTATAATTCAAAAATAGCATCTACTACCATAGTTTTAGCACCTACCTACACCCGGGAAAAGACTCCTTAGGCACGATACCAAGATGTCCTATGGACATTCCATACCCCAAATTCCTCAAATTCATGTGTCCAAGTGTATAACATTATCTTTCTCCCAATTTTTCTTCTTGTCCCTTTAGTTTCTACATAGTCTAACCCCACAGGAAGTTCCGAAAATCAACAAGCTCTCTATGTGTTCTTTTCTTGCAGTTATCACTACCTTAATGCAGACACCTTATTTGAACTGATGTGTAGATTCATCTGCTGCTCTCCCTCCTATGCCATCTCTTTTTCTTTACAATTATTCTGACACTGATATAGGATTAATTTTCTAAAAGTTAAATCTGTCCACAATTCACAATCTACCCTGGTTTATAATTCCCAAAGGCCTCCTACCTTCAATTTAACTTCCACAGAACTACTAGTCATTGTTCCATGATAAAGAAAAACAAATTCAAAGTAAATTTCCATTGTTCAATAAGTTGGGGAATTCTGTGTATTTATCTCCTTTAAAACAACTGGTATGTCAAAGATTAGTGAAATTGAGCCATATGGAAACCTGCTTGACTCAGTTTGGTCCAAGATTCTTATGACTAGGTCTCCATACACATGTGCAGTCACTTCTATGGCCCCATTCTTGTGTTTCTGACAACGTGCTACACCTTACCGTATATTTGCTGTTTGATCTTTCCAAAAGTCATACAAAAAATATAGTACCCTTAAAATTGGGTATTATATTAGAAAGTACACCTTTGAAAAGAGGTACTAGGCTTTCTGTAGCTCTATACCCCCATTACCTAGAATGCCTGGCACACATCAGGCTCTCAAAAAATACATGATGACAGAACAGATGAATGGATAGATAAATGGATGAATGATGGCAAACTAATAGACTGCCATTATGCATTACTCTGGACAATGAGGCAGAAAAGCGTCACAGACTAAAGTTTGTTTAATAAATCAATTTGTGTAGAAAGACAATAGCAAATATCTATGACTTTCTATTCTGCTTTTATTCCTTGCCTGGGGGAATATTGACTCTTCACACCTGAGGTTTCTAGTATTGAAGGGAAACACAAGCCTTGGTGAGGTCATCATCTATGAAGCCCTTCTTTTGGAGAAAAAAAGAGGTATTTCAATTCTCCTTTGATCTCAACAAACTTTTTCTCTGGAAAACTTTCTTCCCTTCCTTCCTTCCTTCCTTCCTTCTTTCCTTCCTTTCTTTCTATCTTTCTTTCTATGCAGAGAAATAAATTCTCAGTTGAGAAAGCATCATATTTCACAATATTCCACATAATTACTTAACCTTGAGAGATTGTTTCTTTTTTTGTTTCAAATTTTTCATTTAGCTTTTCGGATCTTTTAAGTTTGTTTATTCCTGTGGGTTCAAAAATTCCAAAGATGATTACTGGTCAGTGAAAATCTGCAGAACAAGTCTTAATTAAATTAGGACTCTTCAGTCTAGGCAAGGTACTCAAAATTTCTCTTTATTATAACACTCATTTGGTAAGTAGTTCTCATATTAATTAATACATTAATTAATAGTAGTATTGAGATTAAGTCTTACACAAATAAGTTGCCTTTTTTCTATTGTTCTCATTTATTATAATATGAGGGGAGACCCCCGATATAATTTATTTATTAAAACCAATGTGCATTTGTTCTTACATGTTTAAACTTCAATCACTTTCAAAGTACTCTTCATTTGATGCAATAACTTATCAAGATGTTTTTTTCACTGTTCAAAAAAGTTTTTGAACTTGTCAATTTTATGCCTTTCAGTGCTTCTGTCATTTTTTGTTTCACCTCTTCCACATTGGCAAGATGTTTTCCTTTAAGGACTTCTTTTTCATCCAGGGCAAGAAAGGGTGAATAGAGAGGTCAGGGCATGTGAGTCATAATGTTTTAGGTCAAAAACTGCTGAATACTCAGCACAGTATGGGCAAGTATGCTTGTAAATCATCCGTCACAAAATGGGCAAATGCACTGAAACAATCTCCAAAAATAATTTGCTGAAGCCAAGTGCAGTTTCTCACAACAATGCTGGCTGGATCACTGATGCCAATGGGTGCCTAGAACACTTGACTAGCAAGGGAAGCCAGTGCTGCAAGGAGCCCACCCTCCAAAAGATAATTCTGGTTTATTTTGGATCCCTCCTCGTTTTCATTCTTTAAAGCCCTGGACAGTAGAACATGCATTTGGTGCCAGAGGAAATAAAACTGTTTCAATGCTAATATATTCATTATAGCATCCCCTAAGGCTTCTATGAGACTGCATAAAGAATATTAAATATCATTTCCAGATAAGGAAATGAAGATTCTGATAAGCAGAGAATAAGACATTAGAGTAGCTGCAAACCATGTTAATTAATTGAAAAATTAAAAATACAAACTGCCAAAGTATAAAATAGCAGAAAAGAAGTAGCAGAAAAAGAAGTCCTTAAAGTTGGGGTCTGTTATATGTATTTGTTAAGCACTGTTACTAAAGGAGCAGGAGAAAGATATTTAAACAGATTCAGAAACTATCATTAGGGAAATATGATGGGGTTATTAAATGAAGACTTTTCAATAAGTGATCAGTAGTGACCTAACATGCTCATGATGATTAGAGTATAAAACACTTCTTGAGAACTGGAGTAAGAGAAGCCTGTAAGATTTTTGTTTTGTTGCTTAAGTCAGTTAATATTTGGCTCAATAGATTTTTTTTAATGGAAGAAGACTCTAATCTTGGAGGAAATAATTAATAATTTCCCCTGGAAGTCAGTGATGTTTTTTGCTCTTTTCTATCCAGAGTTACAAATTTAGAATTGAAAGGAGCAATAATGATGATGATGATGATGATGATAGCATGCATAAATGCATAATGCAAACACTTATTTACGTTTACAGAATTTTTACAGTTCATGAAGCAATTTTATTTATATTATCTTTTTGATGCATACGAAAACACCACAGAACAGGGGACATTACCACTATTTCAAACAAGAGGATTCCAGAAATAGTGAGTTTCTGAAGAAACAACTCAGTGTAGGAATTTCTTTTAAAATAATAAAGACTACCATCCTATTTTCCTGCCTGCTACATGTCACACTACCTAGGTAACTTATAAATATTTATTTCATATACCAATTATCTATAGTTGGGATTATGAGTCTGATTTATCAATAATAACTGACTTTCACAAGGTCACATGATTATCAAGTTTCAAGTAAGTCTTCCTACAAGATGATGATCTTCTTACCCTAAAATTGTCATACAGCTTCTACTTGTATACTTCTAAAATTAAGAAGCTTTCTGTGTATTTAGTGTATATATATATATATATATATATATACTTTTTTTTTTTTGAGTTGGAGTCTTACTCCGTCGCCCAGACTGGAGTGCAGTGGCCGCTCCCAGCCACTGCAGCCTTGACCTGTTGGGCTCTGGCGATCCTTCCACCTCAGCCTTCCAAGTAGCTGGAACTACAGGTGCGCGCTACCACTCCCAGATAATTTTTGATTTACTGTAGAGATGAGGTCTCGTCAAGTTGCCCAGGTGGGTTTCGAACCTGTGGGCTCAGGCAATCCACTCACCTCAGCCTCCCAAAGCGTGGGATTACAGGCTGAGCCACCGAGCCCAGCTTAGTATATTTATTATAAGATATTTTGGACTTCTGGCAAGATGGTGATGAGGCGGTTTGGTCCGTGAGACCCTCTGTGAAAGAGAACATGCATAAGGACTCTCACTCCCCCTAGGTGTTGAAGATCCCATTGTTGGCAACTCAGCCACTGCCTCAGTCACACCGGCTGCCACCTAGCTGCCCCAGCTGCCGCCTCAGCTACAGCAGGCACTGCTGCTGCTGCTGCCAACCCGCCCCTGCCTGAGGTGATTCACAGTTCCTGACCGTGAAGTCCCCACCCAAGCACTGCACTACCAAAACTG
Source organism: Tarsius wallacei (assembly GCA_963574415.1). Classification (NCBI taxonomy): domain Eukaryota; kingdom Metazoa; phylum Chordata; class Mammalia; order Primates; family Tarsiidae; genus Tarsius; species Tarsius wallacei. The sequence goes on from CAUYQG010005003.1 coordinate 14,762, forward strand.
CCACCGCTGCTGCCACTGCCACTGCCACCCCCCACCCCTCACCCGGAGCCAGGCTCATGAAGCTCCTCCCATGCACCGTGAAGTGGCAGCTGCCACCACCACTACCATTGCCTGCTCCCTCCTGTACTGTGCGGTCTGGACTTCCATCCTGCCAGGCTTGCAGTGATTTGAAGTCTCCAGCGACTGTGGAAAAAGATCAAGGGGAGCGGTGAGATGGCACCACCTGCTGGGGATCCAAGGTAACAACATCAAAATGGGAAAGAGAATCACCTTCCCCTTGCTTAATAGATGCAGGCCAGATCCGAGTGGCAGACTTGACAGGAAGCCCAGATCTGGATCATGCTCCCCTGACCCTAACTGTGAACAAATCTACCAGCCTGCAAAGACAGATAGAAATTATAGCTAAAAGGACATTGGACTGAAGGAAACGTCTCAGAGAGTGCTTGGTTGGTTCTGTTAGTTTACTGACTTTATTCTAGCCTTTTATTATCTGAAAACCCCATTTTTATATAGAGGAATAGCACACCAATAAGGAGGCTGCTTAGATTGTATGTTAGCATCATTGTATGTTTCAGTTTTTTCATAAGGTTGTTAGTTTGTAGTTGTTGCTATTGTTTTTCTTTTTACTTGATTCAGTCTTTGTGTCTTTTTTCATTTGTTAGTTGGTATGCTTGTCTGT
>CAUYQG010005008.1:0-22015 GCA_963574415.1 Tarsius wallacei
CCTGTAGTTCTGGCTACTTGGAAGGCTGAGGCAGAAGGATCACCAGAGCCCAGCAGGTTGGGGCTGCAGTGGCCAGGAGCATGCCATTGCACTCCAGTCTGGGCAGCAGAGTGAGACTCCAACTCAAAAATAAAAATAAAAAAATTTAAAAGAAAAGAATACATGTGATGGCATTTAGAGTTCACCTAGATAATCCAGAATAATCTCCCCATCTAGAAATCTTTCACTTGATCACATATGTAAATACTTTTTTCCAATGAAAGAAAACATTTATACATTTCAGAGATTAAAACTTGATATCACAGGGGTGGGCTGGTGCATATTTTAGCCCAGCACAGTAGGATTATTCACAACTACTGCTGCCACTGTTGCTGCTGCTATTAGTATTGGAAACCTCTCTCTAAGTGATTTGTTATCAAGAAACCCTTACATGTGAAACACATAAGGCAGAACTGCTCTGTTAGAAGCAGAGATTGTCATGGTCAGTCTTTCCCTATCCCTTTCCTTCCTTTGTCCTGGATCTCCCTCTCTACGGTTTATCCTGAATCCCTTGGATCCTCAGGAGTACTTTGCAAATCACTGAATTGGAAGATTTTTAAGGTATTTATGGAAACTAAAATGATACAATGTTCCAGTTAGCATAGCATATAACCATTTAGCATATAAGGAAATAATTTTAAAATTCTGAAAATGACCAATAATATTTATAGTTTCTAAGAAACCAAATCTATTTCAATATAAAGCCACCAACTTACTATATACCTTGAGCATCTACTACCTGAGTTGGTTAATTTACAGTAATACAATATACAATATACAACATAGTGGAAAATGCAGAATATTTTGTTTGTTTGTTTTGAGTTGGAGTCTCACTTCATCGCCCAGGCTGGAGTGCAGTGGCATGCTCACAGCCACCCCAGCGTCCACCTGCTGGGTTCAGGCAATTTTTCTGCCTCAGCCTTCCAAATAACCGGAACTACAGGGAAGAATTATCATGTCTGGCTTATTTTTTGATATATTTTAGAGATGAGGTCCTGCCAAGTTGCCCAGGCTATTCTCGAACCCGTGGGCTCAGGCAATCCTCTCAACTTGGCCACCCAATGTGCTGAGTTACAGGCTTGAGCCACTGCACCTGGCCAGTGCAGAATATTAATTATCCAATTTAAAGTCTTAATATTGTGATATTCGAGTTCTTATTTAATGTATATCATAGGCTATAAACATTTTATTATATAGTTTGCAATTTTTCCACAGTTTGATTGAGACATATTTATTTGTGAAGACTACTGATAACATTTTGGGATAAACATATAATGCTTCATCCATTATTTTGCATTTAATATTAAACTCAGGTATGTCTTCAACTATCAACACTTGACTTTCTGCCTATTAAGTAATAAGCATTCAAAAAACAATGGTTGAGTTGATTGTTTTATTTCAAGATAGTCCTTATTATCTTCTACTACAAATATGGCTTACTAATATGACATTTAAAATTTTAATGCATCTGAAATATATTCAGTGACATGAGTGACAGGAGCCCAACTTTTTGTTTAATAAAAAATATTTCCAATATCATTTTCTTTTTATTATTATTATTTTTTATTATAAAAATGTCGGGTGCAAATCAGGATTAGGTATACAAACATTGATCATACAGGTACCCTTGTTGATGAGGTATGCCCCTCCCTCCCCTAATAGTTTCCCTCAACTGCCAGTCCCACCCCCCCTTCCCCTGACAGTTTTCTGCTACTGCCAATCGCTTTCTTATAGCATTATAATTGTTCAAGGTCACCTTATGAATGAGAACATATGGAACTCAGTTCTTTGTTTCTGTGATAAATCACTGAGTATGATCGACTCCAAATCCATCCAATTTGCTGCAAAGTTCATACATTTGTTGGAAGGTTGATTTTTAGATCTTTTAGGAATCACCACACTGTTTTCCACAGAGGCTGTACTGGTTTACACTCCCACCAACGGTGTAGAACTGTTCCCTTTTCTCTGCATCCTCTCCAGTATCTGTTGTTTTTTGAGTTATTGATCATGGCCATCCCAACTGCAGTTAGGTGGTATCTCAGTGTGGTGTTAATTTGCATTTCTTTGATAATTAGAGATGCTGAGCATTTTTTCATGTATCTGTTGGCTGTGTGTCTTCTTTTGAAAAATGTCTACTCAGATGTTTTGCCCACTTTTTGTTGCTTGTTTTTAATACAAAGATGTGGTGTACAATTCAGGGTTAGGTATACAAACGTTGATTATGCAGGTACCCTTGTTGATGAGGTATGCCCCTCCCTCCCCTAGCAGTTTCCCTCGACTGCCAATCCCTTTCTTATAGTATTATAATTGTTCAAGGCCCACTTTTGAGTGAGAACATAGGGTACTCTGTTTTTGTTTCTGTGATAGATCACTGATTATGGTCGACTCTAAATTCATCCAAATTGCTGCGAAGTTTATATGTTTGTCCTTTATGACTGCATAATATTCCATTGTGTATGTGTGACACAATTTTTATCCAGTCAAGCTTTGATGGGCAACATGGTTGGTTCCATGTTTTTGCTATTGTGAATAGAGCTGCAACAAACATATGTGTGGAGGTATCTTTTTTTTCCTCTTTTAATTTTTATGTTAAATTGTGGGTTGCAATTCAGGGCTAGGTATACAAATATTCACCATGCAGTTACCCTTATCGATCAGGTGTGCCCTCCGCTTCCCCAGGCAGATATCGACTACTGTCAATCCCATTTTTCTAGGTCTGAGAAAAATGATGCTGGTAATTTGATGGGTATTGAATTGAATCTGTAGATTGTCTTGAGTAGGGTGGACATCTTGACAATATTGATTTTTCCAATCCATGAGCTTGGAATATTTGTCCATTTGTTTGTCATCTTTGATTTCTTCCAGTAGCATTTTGCAGTTCTCATTGTAAAGATCTTTCACTTCTCTGGTAAGGTGGTTGCCAAGGTATTTCATTTTGTATGTGTGTGGCTATTGTGAATGGAATTGTGCTTTTTATTTGCTTCTCTGTTTACTGCTGGTATACAGAAATGCAACAGTTATTTGCATGTTGATTTCATAACCCTCAGACTTTTTTGAAATAAACATATTTTTTATTTTAAAATTGTGAGGTACAGTTAAGGGTTAGGTATACAGATATGCATCATTCAGGCACCCTTGTTGATAAGAACCCTCAGACTTTATCAAAATTGTTTATCAGTGCAAGGAGACTGTTGACAGATGCCAAGGTTTAGAATCATGTCATCCACAAAGGAGGATAGGTTCAATCCTCTTTTCCTATTTGGAAACCCTTTATTTCCTTCTCTTGCCTGATTCCTCTGGCTAGTACTTTGAGCACTATGTTGAACAGAAGGGGTGAGAGTGGGCATCCTTTTCTTGTTCCCATTTTTAGGAGGATTGCTTCCAGCTGCTGGCCATTGAGCAAAATGTTGACTGTGAGTTTATCAGTGATAGCTCTTACTGTTTTGAGAAATGTTCCTTCTAAGCCTAGGTATCCAAGGGTGTTTATCAAGAAGGGATGCTGGATTTTGTCGAAAGCTTTTTCTGTGTCTAATAATGTAATCATGTGGTTCTTCGTTTTACATCTTTTAACATGCTGAATTACATTTGGTCTTGCAAATATTGAACCAGCTCTTTATCCTGGAAATGAAGCTCTCCTGGTAATGGTGGTTGATCCCTGAGATATGTTGTTGGATCCAATTTGATAGCATCTTTTTGAGAATTTTTGTATCTATGTTCATCAAGGAAATTGACCTGTAATTCTATTTCCTTGTTGAGTCTTTGCCAGGCTTGAATATCAGTATAATGTTAGCTTTATAAAATGAGTTGAGGAGAATTCCATAGTTCTTGATTGTCTGGAGTACTTTTAATAAGAATGGATCAGCCTTTCTGTGTATGTGTTGTAGAATTCGGCTGAGTAACCATCTGGTCCTTGGCTTTTGTTGACGGAGAGATTTCTTATGACTGAGTTGATTTCCTGGATTGTTATTGGTCTGTTTAGAGTTTCAACTTCTTCTTGTTTCAACCCTGGGAGGTTGTGTAATTTCAGAAAGTTCTCCTTTTCCTTTAGTCTGAAAAAAGGTTTTTCCACATTCACTGCATACATATGAAACATTTTCAGTATGAAATCCTTGATGTGCAATGAGACAAAACTTATGACTGATGGTTATACCACATTCATTTGATCCATAAGTCTTCTCTCCAGTATGAATTCACTGATGTATAAGGAGATTTTCCTTCTGGATGAAGGTTCATCCATATTTACAGCATCTACAGATTTCTCTCCTGTATGAGTTTTCTGATGTACAATAAGCTGTGAATTCCTGGTGAAAGCTTTTACACATTCACCACATCCATGAGGTTTTATTCATGTTAATTCACTGATGGATAGTGAGCTCTGCTTTCCTATAGAAGGCTTTACCATATTTAAGGTGTTTATATGGTTTATCTCCTATAAAAGTGCTCTGATGTGCAGTGAGCAGAAATTTCCTGGAGAAATATTTCCCACACATATTGCATCCCTGTGGCTTCATCCCTGTATGATTTCTCTGGTATTGACTGAGCAGAGGCTTTCTCATTGAGGTTTTCCCACACTCAATTCATTCATGGGATTCTCTCCTGTATGAGTTTTCTGATGTTCAGTGAGCAGTGATTTTTCTAATAAAGGCTTTACCATATTCCATACATTCACAGTTTCTTCCTTTTTCACTTTACTGTATGAATTGTGGATTGGTGCTGATGCTGCTTCCATATTTATTGTATTTAATTCTAGCACAACTTTTTATTGCTTAGTATGTATGACACAATGATTTCTAACATCTATTAAGTGTATCAGAATTCTTCATTGCACAGCTTCTATTCTGGTTTACTAATTCTAAATTAGAATTCTGTGCTTTTCCATGTATATCAAACTTATGCTTTTGCTTTAAACTAATAAGATTTCTGCACAAACAAAAAATATTTTCATATGAATTATGTTCATGGCCTCTTTCCATAGTTTTAAACTTGTTTTGGTTTTCTAAGGGACATGGCATATGGCTATCAGTTTCTACAATTTACAGTAAAAAATATTCTTTTATGATCATGTTATAAAATAACATGCTTCCAAAACTACTTCTGAAATGTCATGCTTTAGGCTAGCTTTTATGCCCATTGAAAGTGACTGGATAAAAAAATTGGTACATATACACAGTGAAGTATTAGGCAGCCATAAAGGAGAGCAAAATCATATGTGGAGCTACCAGGAATGGAACTGTAGTGCTGGGATACATCCTGGAAGCACTGATTTTAATTAGAAAACATAAATCCATTCAACAAAATGCAGGTTATGTATTTCTATTTATTTGAGTCTAGGTGTCAGGCAATTGTGAGCACCAGCTTAGGGTAGGCAGGAGGAAGAACCAACCTATCTCTGTCCTTCTCTGGACTTTTCTTCTCAGCAAATTGTATGGATATTAGAGACAATAATTCTTAGCAATCTATCACAGAAACAAAGAACCAAGTACCACATGTTCTCATTCATAAGTGGGACTTGAACATTAATCACAAAAGCACAAGGGAGGGATGGGCAGTCACAGGACACTGCCAAGGGAGGGAGCATGTAACTACACAAAAGGTACCTTATCCTAAATCAGGGGAAGTGAGGACCAGTTGGAGATCCAAAATTTACCTGCACATACATTACTTATGTACTTAACCTTGACTCATACCCCACATCTTTATAATAAAGTAAAAAAGACAAGAAAAGAAACACATAAGGAAAATTTGACATACTTTACATGGAAAAATTTTCTGATCAACGTTGTAGCTTATGCAGCTGAAAATTTTCACTGATAGAATGTAGTGACACTAAAAGATACACATCATGAAATATCAGTGACAAGTAGTAGTTTGCATTATAATGATCTTGACTTCAAAAATTTTCAATACATTCACATAGGAAAGAAATTTTAGAGAGGCATTTGTGTTAGGTCCCCAAGACCACCCTCACTCCTGATGATTGTCTAAAGGGATTAAATAATTCTTAGAAGCTGCTGTACTTATGCTATACAATTTATTATAGTGAAATATGCAGATTAAAATTAGCAAATGTAAAAAGTGTATAGGTCAGAATCCAGGAGAGACCAAGTGCAGGCTTTTAATTGTCCTCAGTGAAGTTGTACAGACAGTGATTAATTCCTCCAACAATGATATGTAAGGACACACATGAAGCACTGCCAACCAGGGAAGTTCATCCAAGCCTTGGTAGCCAGAGGCACTGACTGGTCTTTACAGACTTCAGCACCAGAGGTCAAATTGATATATCATGGCCGAGAACCCTGGGCAAATAAAAACAGGGTGTTGACCATAGATCACACTGCTAGCATAAACTCTGTGACAGGGCCCAAGGTCCTAGGAATTCAACAACATTCTTATCAAGCAGTGTATTCCAAGGGCTTAGATGTTATTTCCCATGTACTGGTCATGGGTCCATCCTTTCTTTGGAATTTTCAGGGTTTGGTAACCCAGATCTGCTAAGTCAACCCTTTATTGCAGAGCAGTGAATATGGCAGCATTTTTGGTAAAATATTTTGCCTCATCATGTGTCAGAAATGTAATGTCTGTGGCTACAGTAAATATGTAGAACTTTTAACAAAAGGTCAGAGTGCTCACAAAAGAGATAAGCCCCATAATTGCAACAGATATTTGAAAGCTTCCATATGACCGTGCAATTCCCCTACTGGAAATATACCCAGAAGAACTCAGGTCACTCTATAAAAAAATACTTGAACACATATGCTTATCGCAGCATTGTTCACAATAGCAAGAACATGTAACCAACTGTGCTACCCATCAAAAGAGAACTGGATAAAAAAATGTGGTACATATACACAATGGAATACTACACAGCCATAAAGAAGAACAAAATCATGAACTTCGCAGCAACCTGCATGGAATTAGAGTTTTTTTGTTTTTTTGTTTTTTGAGTTGGAGTCTCACTCTGTTGCCCAGACTGGAGTGCAGTGGCCGCTCCCGGTCACGGCAGCCTCGACCTGCTGGGCTCCGGCGATCCTTCCACCTCAGCCTTCCAAGTAGCTGGAACTACAGGCGTGCGCTACCACGCCCAGCTAATTTTTGATTTATTGTAGAGATGAGGTCTCTCCAAGTTGCCCAGGTGAGTCTTGAACCCTCGGGCTCAGGCAATTCACTCACCTCAGCCTCCCAAGGCGCGGGATTACAGGCTGAGCCACCGAGCCCAGCTGAATTAGAGTTTATAATGCTGAGTAATCTCTCACAGAAACAAAGAGCTGAGTATCACATGTTCTCACTCATAAGCGGACCTTGAACAACTACTTTATTACTATAAGAAAAGGATTGAAAGTGGTGGGAAACTGCAGGGATGGGGTGGGGGGTGGGGAGGTGGGATTGACAGTAGTTGATATCTGCCTGGGGAAGGGGGGGCACACCTCATCAATAAGGGTACCTGCTTGGTAAATATTTGTATACCTAGTCCTGAATTGTACCCCACACTTTTAAATAAAAAAAGATAGCTTGTTGTCATAAGCTATCTCATTTTTATCCGATAACACCCCTCATGTGTATTTTGGCATGGGATGTCTTGAATTCTTTTTCTCATTGCTAGATGAGTGGCTCCACGACACATTGGAAGATGGTGTCACATTATACACAGTATATCTAAGTCTTTCATCACCTTTGTCATAGTCTATTAGAAATATGATGCTAGGCCAGTTTGTGCTCAAGGGAAGGGCTTTACAGAAGTCTATGAATACCAGGAGGTGGGAATCATTGGAGGCCTTCTGAGAGTCAATCTGCCATATGATGGTTTTCAGAGGAAATAAAAGGGAGAGACATTTTATGCTGTAATGTTTCTTACTTTAACAGTGCTTGGACTGAGTTTGGCATGCCTGCCCAACCCCTGTCAGGCCACATTGAGCTAGTCCACTGCCACTTTCTCACAGTGCCATTGGACTGCTCCAGTGCCCCCACTGATGCTCCAGTGTCATGCAGCCACTGCGGCTCTGCCTCTCCTCACCTGCCCACAATGACTGCCACTGCCAGGCCCTACCAGGTGGGCCAGTACTACCACCAGGACTTGGGAAGTCATCATCATCTGTTTAGATTCACATGGAGCTGAATCCCTCCTATTTCTATCTGTCCATGTCTTGACCTTGATGGAGGGTGAATGGGTTAAGAAATCTGTGGTAATTCACTGATAAAAGAAATGAGCCACCAAGCCCTGAAGAGACACATGAAAAATCTTGCATGCATATTTCTTTTTTTATTTTTTATTTTAATGTTAACATGTGGGAAACAATTCAGGGTTAGGTATACAAACTTACATGCATATTTCTATCTTAAAAAAGCCAGACTGAAAAGGGTACACATGGTAGGACTTCATTCATATTATATTTTAGAACAGGAAAAACTAAAGACACAATAAAAAGATTAGTTGTTAGGGGTGTGGAGGAGGTGAAGAGAGGAATAGAGCATAGGTGGTTTTTAGGGTGTTGGAGGTATTCAGTATGATACAGTAATGATGGATACACATCACACAATTACCAAAATTCATAATGTGCATTTCAATATCATGAAGAGAATAAATTTCTATGTTCTCATCACAAAATATAAACACTTGAGGTTAAAAATATGTTAATTATTTTAATTTAATCATCCCATATTGTATTCAACAATTGTAACACCACTTTGTACCCCATAGATATATACAACTATAACTTGTCAGTATATAATAATAAACAATCAATTAAACATCTGCATTTCTGTACAACAAAAAGAGTGAACCCCCACATGAACTGTGGACAGTAACTAGTAATAATGAATGAGTATTGTTTTAAATTGTGACAGATGTGCCATACTAATGCAAGATGATAATATTGTGGGAAACTGAAGGGGAGGAGTATTTGAGAACTCTCTGTACTAGCTGCTCAATTTTTTGTAAACCTAAGGCTGCTCTTAGAAAATAAAGTCTATTAAATTTTCAGAAAGTGTAATGTCAAAACCAAAAATGGATTTTTTTCCTGAAATGCAAAAAGTACTACAATGGCTATGTGGTAAGTCATCAACCTAAAAAAAATGCATTTATTTATTTATTTATTTATTTATTTGAGTTGGGGTCTCACTCTGTTGCCCAGACTGGAGTGCAGTGGAACGCTTCATGGCCACCTCAGCGTCAAACTGCTGGGCTCAGGCAATCCTTCCACCTCAGCCTTCCAGGGAGCTAGAACTACCGATGCGTGTTACCATGCCCGGTTAATTTGTGTGTGTGTGTGTGTGATTCATTGTAGAGACAAGTCTCGCCAAGTTGCCTAAGCTGATCTTGAACCCACAGGCTCAGGAAATCCACTCACCTCAGCCTCCCAAAGTGCTGGGATGACAGGCTGAACCACCAAGCACAGCCACATTTATTTATTAAAGCAATGTTTTCTGAACATCTACTATGCGCTCAAAGGGAAGTTAGTGTGCACTGTGTTTGGGACGCTGTGCTGGGTCACTCAAATATATTATGTGAGTTAATCCTCGAGTATATGGAGAGTTGCATATTATACACCCCATCTTTCTTTTTTTTTAAACAAGTAGCGTAGTCATTTATTTTCATTACCAAGTATTATGCTCTGTACATAGCTGTATGTACTATGCTTTTTTACTTTAATTTTTAATTTTTTTAATTTTGAAGATGTGGGGTACAATTCAGGGTTAGATATACAAATGTTCATTATTCAGGTACCCTTGTTGATGAGGTGTGCCCCACACCCTAGCAGTTTCCCTCAACTGCCAATCCCATTCCCCTTCCCCTGGCAGTTTCCCCCTACTGCCAATCCCTTTCTTATAGTACTATGATCCACCTATGAGTGAGAACGTATGGTACTCTGTTTTCTTTGTTTCTGTGACAGGTCACTGAGTATGATAGATTCTAAATCCATCCAAGTTGCTGCGAAGTCCATATGTTTGACCTTCTTTATGACTGCATAATATTCCAATGTGTATATGTACCACATTTAAAAAAATCCAGTCCAGCTTGGATGGGCAGCATGTTTGATTCCATATTTTTGCTATTGTGAATAGGGATGCAACAAACATGCATGTGCAGGTATTTTTTTTGTAGAATGATTTGAGTTATCCAGGTATATTCCCAATAGGGGATTGCTGGGTCATATTGAAGGTTAATTTCTAGTTCTTTCAGAAGTCATCACACTGTCTTCCAAAGAGGTTACATTAGTTTGCATTCCCACCAGCAGTGTAGAAGCGTTCCTTGTTCTCTGCATCTTCGCCAGTATCTGTTTGTTTCATTAATGATGGCCATTCTTACAGGGGTTAGGTGGTATCTCAATGTGGTTTTGATTTGCATTTCTCTGATGATAAGTGAGGTTGAACACTTTTTCATGTGTCTGTTGGCTGCCCATGTATCTTCTTTTGAGAAGTGTCTATTCATGTCTTTTGCCCACTTTTTAAATGGGGCTGTTTGTTTTTTCCTTTCGGCATGTTTGAGTTCCTTGTAGATCCTAGATGTTAGGTCTTTGTCAGATATACAGTTGGCAAATGTTTTTTCCCAGTCTGTGGTCTATCTCCCCACTATCTTTATGGATTCTTTAGTTTTGCAGAAGATTTTCAGTTTGATGAAATCCCACTTGTCTATCTTATCTCTTGTGGAACTTGGATATATTAGAGTCTATCATACTCAGTAATCTATCACAGAAAAAAGAACTGAATACCACATGCTCTCATTCATAAATGGATCCTGAACATCTATCATAATACTATAAGAAAGGAATTGGCAGTTGTGGAGCACTGTCAGGGGAGGAGGAGGGGCACATAACATCAGTAAGGGTACCCGATCCCAAACCAAGTGGGTGAGGATCAGTGGGAGGCCCAAATTTCACCTATATAATGACCACTTATATACCTAAGCCTGAATTGTACACCATATCTTTAAAATAAAATTTAAAAGTCCAGAAAACATGCTGTCCTTACCACTTTTCATGAGTACCCCTACGTGAACTACTCATGAAGAGTGGTCTTCCAAGAATTCCTACCAATCATTTTTTTTACTGTAATTGCTTCTGGCCTGATATCCCATAATCACAACACTTGGTCAACCATCCATTAATGTGACAGAGAAACTAGGATCTTGACCGGGCTCAGTGGCTCAGCCTGTAATCCCAGCACTTTGGGAGACTGAGGCGAGGAGATTGCCTGAGCCAGCGAGTTCGAGACCAGTCCGGGCAACTTGGCGAGACCTCATCTCTACAACAAATAAAAAATTATCCAGGCATGGTAGAGCGTGCCTGTAGTTCCAGTTAGTTGAAAGGCTGAAGCAGCGGGATCGCTGGAGCCCAGCAGGTCAACGCTGGGGTGGCTGTGAGCATGCCACTGCACTCCAGCCTGGGCAACGAACTGAGAAACCAACAAAAAGGTAGGAAGGAAGGAAGGAAGAAAGGAAGGAAGGAAGGAAGGAGGGAAGGAATGGAGAAACTAGGATTAAATCCCTGTAATGTTCCTCCAAAAGCATTTGATTAAGATTTCTACCAACAGGATACAATACATCAGGACGAGGACAACCTTTTCTATTCACCCCTGCTATGAATATGTAGGTGCCACAATTAGCAAGCTGAAGATCCCAGTATCCACTACATTAAAAGACAAGTAGATTTTCTCTAAGTTTCTGTACTGACACTTCAGGAGTAATGAAAGAAAAACACTTGATCATTGTCCAAAACAGGGTTTACATATTTTTAATAATATTAGGGGATTTTGTATTTCCTATCCAGAGAAAGAAGAGTTGGGATATACTGGAGTCACGACTTATGAGCAGAAAGGGACAGGCAGTTGGAAAACACAAAGAAATCAGGGCAGTCGTTTTCACCAACCCCCAACTGGGATTATGAAGTAAACCAATATAAGCATGAAAGATGGAGGAGAGGGTGTGAAAAGACACAAAAGTGCTCACCAATAGAAGAATGTTTTGGGTGGCTCTGGACTCATGGGAGGTTCTGGAGAAAACTTGAGAATTGCGAATGTGTCGGACCTGCTGCTTATGCTTGTAGAGAATGAAAACCATAGAGCTACTGGACCAGATGATGAGTACAGAAAATAAAACTTCAGGGAATACAAGTAGTGCTACATATAATAAGTCTAATATCTTGTCACGGCCTAAAGTAGAGCATTGTCCAAAATCTTTTTTCTCTGTGATGTTTTTGCTGCTCCAGTTGACAAATGCGTGTGTGGGGAAAATGAAATTTACCACCATGTAAAGGATCCACCAGAAGATAATAAGGTGGCCAATGTATTTGGGTGCTTTTACTTTAAGACTCTTCTACCTGGAGTTCATGGGACTGATCATGATGATCTGGAAGACACTTAAGAGGCAGGTGATGCTAATGGACATACTCCGGCCCACTCTTTGGACATAGAAAATAAGTCTGCATCCCAAATCACTGAAGACATGTTTTAACCCAAAAGATACCATTATCTGGGGACCTCCTTTAGAGAGAATGACCAAGAAATTGGCTGTAATCAAGTGCTTGAAAATGAAATCTGTGGACCTCAGTCTGCATTCAGTATGGGAAAGGAAAAAATAGTAGCAAAGAAGAGAGAAATTGCCCAGGATTCCAACAGTAGACTGTGATAAGAAGGTGATTCCTATTGCCAAATCTCTAGATGCCATCTTGTCATTCAGCACATCTTCCTTTAAATTTTGCTAACAATTATTCCTCTGAGAAGAAAAGTCTCCTTAAAGATTTTTTTTTTACATCAAGAGTAACTTATTGTGTGCTCCAATAATATTGGGAAAGACATCAAAATGCATGTAGAGATGGAGAGGATTACCAGCATATTTCATGGAAGTCAGCACTAAAGATGAGGTGCTGTTAACCTGGGGAGATCAATGACAAGTGAAGGAAATGAAAAATAAAAGCATAATCCAACATTTGATAGTCATATGTGGAAAAAGAGATATCCTCAATTACTAACCATACTATACAACAAATCAATATTAAATGGATTGCTGCTTAAAATTTTAAAGATAAGTAATGGAATTGTTCAAATAACAGAATATTCCTGTGATCTTATAGTAAGGAAAGTTATTTAAACAACAAAACACCTTAACCATTGGGTGAAATGATAAATCAGATCATATTAAATTGAGAGCTGTCTCTTATTTCAAATGTACATGCTTGGAGAGGGGTGGGGAGAGAGAGATTGAGGGAGGGAAAGATGTAGCATAAAAAACACTTACAGCCGGGCTCGGTGGCTCAGCCTGTAATCCTGCACCTTGGGAGGCTGAGGTGAGTGGATTGCCTGAGCCCGCGGGTTCGAGACCTGCCTGGGCAGGCGAAACCTCAGCTCTACAATAAATCAAAAAAATTAGCCGGGCATGGTAGCGCACACCTGTAGTTCCGGCTACTCGGAAGGCTGAGGCGGAAGGATCGCCAGAGCCCAGCAGGTCGAGGCTGCGGTGGCCGGAAGTGGCCACTGCACTCCAGTCTGGGCGACGGAGTGAGACGCCAACTCAAAAAAAAAACCAAAAAAAACACAGATCATACAATAAAATAAACTATAGAAAATACATTCAACAGAAACTTCATAAAAACAGACATTATTCAATGAAGAATTATGAACAAAATGTTCCATGTCTTAGTAATCATGGAATTTTAAATAACATCACTTCCTGGTATCATTGTTCACCAATTAGAAATCTAAAATATAAAGGGAAGAAAATATCAATATTTGGCAAGGATGTAGATAGGAGTCTCATACATTGCTTATGGATGTCAAAATTGGCATAAATATTCTGGAAATCTATTTGATAGTATCTACTTAAACTGAACAGATATAAACCTATGTCCCAACAATTTCACTCTTATAAACCCCCCAAAAGTTTCTATATGTATCATCAAAAAAGAAATTTCAGAATTTATATGTCATCATTATTCATAATAGCCAGAAACTAAAACCCACATAATGACTCAGTAGAATGACTCAATTGTTTGCTTTTCACACATTGAAATCCTATACAGCACTGCTAATGAATATCAACAATACACTCACAAAAATCATATGGATTTTAAAAAGTTGGATCTAGCAAAGTACTTTCTGTATAATTTCCTTTACATAAAGTACTAGACAGGCAAAAGTAATCTAATTTCTTAAATTTAGAAGAGATGAAAATCTATGACCCAACATTTTCTCTTTTCAAATATTTCCACAGCAACTATATTTTTGAGGGTAGGGATTTAGAGGTGGCACAAGACCTCTACTGTGGGCTGGAAATATTTTTGTTTCTTTTTATTATTATTATTTTAAAGATGTGGGGTACAATTAGGGGTTAGTCATACAAATAGTCATTGTGTAGGTAAAGTTTGGGCCTCACTTTTGTCCCCACTATATATGTTTGTTTCTTGATCTGCATGTTGCATACATACTTGTGTTCTGTTTGTTATATTCCACTGAACTGTGCGATTATAACTTGTGTATGTTCCTTTAATTAAAAAAATACATATCACAAAAAATAGTTGGAATAATTAGTTTGGGAATAAGTTTATTGTCTGAATGTGTTTCATTTGCTAGTTGTGTCTGTATAGGATAAAACTTAAGGAACCTCAGGTCCAGATCATGAGACCAAACAAGAAACACCAGAGAATAAGAACAAAGCTGCATGGTGTGAACAGTGATATTGTCAAGAAGTTCAACAAAATATTCTAAATCTTGTTTCTTTGTGATATTTTTCTCTTCCATTTGACAAATACATAAAAGATGATACTCACCAGCATTTCAGGATCTCCAGTAGAAGAAAATTTTAAAACTCAATACACACAAGAGTTTTTATTTTCATTTCTGCCACCTGGAGTTCTTGGGGGCTTATTAAGATGACTGAAGACACTCAAGAGAAAGGTGATGCCAATGAACATACTCTGTCTACTCTGTGAGAAAAGAAAACAAATTCAACACAAAAGTCTTTGAGAAAATGCTTCAACCTAAAAGCTGCCATGGTCCTTGGAGCACCTTTAAAGAGAATGAAAAAGAAGTGGCTAATCAGGCACCCTAGAATTAAATATATGAGCCTTAACTAGCATTCAGTGCAGTAAAGAAAGAGAGAATGATACAGAGGAAATGCCAAGGGTTCTAGCTATACTCTGAGATATGTAGACCATATTTATCACCAAGTACCTGAAGGTCATACTGCAAGAACCTAATGGCAATCTGATCAGGAGAATTCTGCATAAGAACGTGCAGTGTAGGCTACATTTATATCAACAAAATCAAATATTAACAGAACTATTTATTTAAAGTTTTATTTTATCAAGCAGCTTTCCAGAGTTGCATGTGTATACCTAAAAACAGTACTTACAAGACATGAATTAATTCTGTAATACTGTGTTTATGGTACCTACTTTGATTTTCAAATCTGTATGATGTAGACACTGGCATTACTTTCATTGTCAAGACATGGAGATCTTAGGAACAGATAGGTTAACAGATATGTCTAAATTCATGATGGCAGTGGCAGAGTGAAGACTTGTATGTGGCTTGCCTATGTACAAACAAGTCTCTGTGAGCACTGTGCTACACTAACAAATGCTATCGCTATATTTTCAAATAACTTTGACATATTTAGTTTGTTTTTGTAATTTATAATTTTATTTTATGTTGGTATTTTATGATATAATTTTGGTTGTAGCAAATTTTCTTTTGGTGTTAAATTTTATTATGTAAACCAATATCAAATATAAATAAAGCTTCATATACCCTAATAAAATGTTGCACACTAATTGCAGTCTAATGTTACAAGAAACTGTCATGTATCCAAGTTGGATTTAATGAATACAAGCCTGACTCAATATTAGTTTGAGGGCAGAAAGATTCATTTGCTGTCATTTCAGGAACAAAAAATATTGAGGTATCTGTCAAAGAAATTATTGAGCAATATTACTTTGTTCCTAAACTATGAAACATGAAACACCAATATGTGATAAAGCAGTGCAGTATAGAAACTATGTTATTACTAATTTCAGGCTAAATTCTTATCTATTATCTACATTATGGGCAAGTATTAGTAATAACGTGAGAATTGTGAAAGATATTAAAATAGAAGAGACATGTAAATAGAATCTGAAGAATATGAAATCTTGTGCAATGTATGAATACAAATAGCAGTAAAATATGTCTTAAGCTTGGAATTGATGTTAGAATATTATTAAACCAGAGGAACTAACACAAGATACATTTGACAAATGTCATCCAATATCCATAATTAGAATATTACCTTTCCCTTCAATGTGTTCCTAACTTCAGGAGGAAATGCAGTCTCACCATAATCATCAGAGCAAGATGTTTCAGTAGAAACAATATTACTATTTCTTTTTGGTAGATCATAAACCTAGATTTACATAGATATACTTTTTTATTCTATAAACATATTCAGATCATGATTTCTGCACAGGAATAGGTACTTCATTTTCCATCCTAATCTTTATTATAAACATGTAGGCATTATAAACACACCCATAATAACAGAACAGAAAATTTAGTCCATGATTTGCATAAGGTAATGTGAACAGCTGATCTATCTCATTACTACAATCTTTAAACATCTTCAAAATGAAATAATGTCTTTTGCAGCAACTTGAATGGAATTGAGACCATCATCGTAAGTGAGGTAGTGCAGGAACAGAAAACCAAATGCCACATGCTCTTACTTATAAGTAGAAGCTGAACTAAGGAAGGAATTGCAAAGGCACATGGAATGGTATAATGGACACCGAAGACTCCAAAAGGGGAGGTTGGGAAGGGGGCAGGAATGAAATATCATCTAATGGGTACAATGTGCACAGGTGGGGGGTGGATGGTACACTTAAAACCCAGACTTCTTCACCACTATCAATGTTTTCTTGTGACCAAAAATTATGTGTACCACCTAAAGCCACTGAAATAAGAAATATGTCAGATTTATTATCATTTTAATTATTAACTAACAATCATCCTCGGTGAGAGTTTTGTTAAATGACACTAGAAGCCATTGGGGATTGGAGCATTTATTTATTTTTTACTAACTCAGCACACAGGTTAGGGATTGTTTCTTCTCCCTGTCTAGTTTTGCTCAACCTGCTTCTACCCCAGAAGAATCCCTTACATGAACACTTACTCAGACTTCTTTTCCTTATAGACTCTGCATCTCAGAGTGAAGTAGAAAATACATACTGGACTTCTTTCCTTTGCCAGGGTGGTGGGTTCAGTGTGAAGGATGTGACAGCCTGTACATTAGGCAGCCAGAACCTGAGATAAAGATTTGAGAGTCTGTGACCTCACCTCCCTTCAGAAATGCAATTATCCTTTCACTTGGAGTGGCAATGACAGTGTAGGCTTGGGGAGTTGAGAACATCTTTGAAAAACTTTTTCCTAATTGCTAATTACCAAAACTGATTACAACTTTCTTGTGAGTAACCTCAATAAGACAGTTCAAATGTTTGTGAGAAGCTCTTACTTTCACATGATGCCCAAAGGCACGTGTAGTCTCGTATGGAAGGAGCAAGAAATATTGAGGTCTGATTCATGAAGGACTTGCAGAGAGCTTTGCGTTTCTCACTAGGTCCCAGACTCTCTTAGTTCTTCCACCCAAAATAAAGTTAATTTTTAATTTTTGATATATAACCTGCCCCATTGTTTAAAATTTTAGATTCACATGATCATAAGTGCAGGATGGTTCCGTAGTTATATTGCATAATTATGGAGTTTGGGCTCTGAGTGTACCTATCACCCAAATAGTGAGCAATGTACCCAGTATGTAATTTCCAACCCTCACCCCCTTCCCACTCCTCCCCGCTTTGAGTTACTAGTGTCCTTTATTTCCATCTTTATGTCTGTGTAAACTTATTATCTCCCTCATGTCAGTGAAAACGCATGGCATTTGATTTTCTGCTTCTCAGTCATTTCACTTAGAATGACCTCCAGTTCCATGTCTGCTGATGCAAATAACGTAATTCAATTTTTTTATTGCTGCAAAACAGTTCATAATATATATATCTATCACATTATCCAATCCATTGAGGATGAGTACAGATGGATTTTATGACTTTGCTGTTGTGAATAGTGCTGTAATTAATATACAAATGCAGATGTCTATTCTATATGATTTCTTTTTTTATATTCAACATTTTTTATTATGATATTGTGGGGTACAGTTAAGGGTTAGGTATACAAATATGCTTCTTTCAGGCACCCTTGTTCATAAGAGGAGTATCCCCATCCCCAGACAGATATTTACTACCATTAATCCCATCACCCTACCCCTCCTCCCCCATAGTTTCTCACCACTGTCAGTCACTTTCTTATAGTATTACATTGAATGATCAAGGTGTACTACGTGAGTGAGAACATGTGATACTCAGTTCTTTGTTTCTGTGAGAGGACACTCAGTATTATAGACTCTAGTTCCATCCAGGTTGCTGCGAAATTCATGATTTTGTTCTTTTTTATGGCTGCGTAGTATTCCATTGTGTATATGTTCCACATTTTTTTAATCCAGTCCTCTTTTGATGGACAGCATGATTGCTTCCAGGTTCTTGCTATTGTGAACAATGCTGCGATAAACATACATGTGCAGGTATCTTTTTTGTAGAGTGATTTGAGTTCTTCAGGGCATACTCCCAGTAGGGGGATCACAGGGTCATATGGGAGGTTGATATTTAGAGCTTTAGGAAGCTCCACACTGCTTTCCACAGAAGTTGCACTAGTTTACACTCCCACCAACAGTGTAGAAGTGTTCCCTTTTCGCCACACCCTCTCCAGCAACAGTTATTTTTTGAGTTATTGATAATTGCCATTCTGACTGGAGTTAGGTAGTATCTCAGAGTGGTTTTGATTTGTATCTCCCTGATGATTAGTGAGGTTGAACATTTCTTCATGTGTCTGTTGGCTGCTTGGATATCTTCCTTTGAGAACTGTCTGTTCCTATCTTTTGCCCATTTTATAATGGGGTTGTTTGTTTTTTTCTTTTCCGCACGTTTGAGTTCCTTGTAGATCCAAGATGTTAAGCCTTTGTCGGACCTGCAGTTGGCAAATACTTTTTCCCAGTCTGTAGGCTGTCTCCCTGCTCTCTTGATGGTTTCTTTGGCTTTGCAGAAGCTTGTTAGTTTAATGAGATCCCACTTGTCTATCATATCTCTTATGGCCTGTGGGTTTCGGGTTTTGTTCAGGAATTGGATGCCAGTTC
Source organism: Tarsius wallacei (assembly GCA_963574415.1). Classification (NCBI taxonomy): domain Eukaryota; kingdom Metazoa; phylum Chordata; class Mammalia; order Primates; family Tarsiidae; genus Tarsius; species Tarsius wallacei. The sequence continues at coordinate 19,241 of CAUYQG010005008.1, forward strand.
CAATTTCCATGAGGGTATGTCCTTCATTTTCTAAGGTTCTTGTGGTTTGAGATTTTACACTTAGGTCTTTGATCCATTTGGAGTTAATTTTTGTGTATGGGGATAGATAGAGGTCCTGCTTCAATCTTCTGCATGTGGTCAGTTTTCCCAGCACCATTTACTGAGTAGGTTCTCCTCTCCCCAGTGGTAGGTGGTGGAGGCTTTGTCGCAGATGAGTTGGTTGAGAAATTGAGGTTTTGCTTCTGAAATCTCAATTCTATTCCATTGGTCTATATGCCTGTTCCTGTACCAATACCAAGCTGTTTTGATGATTGTTGATTTATAGTAAAGTTTGAAGTCTGGTAATGTGATAACAACTGCTTTTTTTTTTTTTTTGCTGAGGATTGTTCTGGCTATTCTTGGTCGTTTGTGTTTCCATATGAATTCCTGTGCTGTTTTTTCTAGGTCTGAGAAGAATGTTGCTGATAATTTGATGGATTTTTGAATCTGTAGATTGCCTTAGGTAGAATGGACGTCTTCACAATGTTGATTCTTCCAAACCATGAGCATGGGATATTTTTCCATTTGTTTGTTTCATCTTTGATTTCTTTGAGCAGTGTTTTGTAGTTTTCATTGTAAAGGTCTTTCACGTCTCTGGTTAGGGAGATGCCAAGGTATTTCAATTTTTTGTGGCTATTGTGAATGGAATTGTGTTTTTTATTTGGGTTTCTGTTTGTTTATTATCACGTAAAGAAATGTGATTGTCTTTTGCACATTTATTTTATATCCCGAGACTTTGCCAAAGTCCTTTTTCAGTGTAAGCAAGTTTTTGACAAGTTCTCTTGGGTTTTCAAGGTATACAATCATGTCATCTGCAAAGAGAGATAACTTGACTTCCTCTTTACCTATTTGGATACCCTGATTGCCTTCTCTTCTCTGATTACTCTAGCCGGGACTTCCAATACTATATTGAATAGGAGGGGTGAGAGAGGGCATCCTTGTCTCATTCCAGTTTTCAGGGGAAATGGTTCCAATTTTTGTCTGTTTAGGAGTATGCTGGCTGTGGGTTTCTCGTAGATTGCTTTTACTATTCTGAGGTAGGTTCCCCATATGCCTAGATGTTCGAGGGTTTTTATCAAGAAGCGGTGCTGGATTTTATCAAAAGCTTTTTCTGCATCTAATGATCTAATCATGTGGTTTTTGTTTTGACATCTGTTTATGTATTTAATTACGTTTATGGTTTTACGAATGTTAAACCAGCCTTGCTTCCCAGGGATGAAGCCTACTTGGTCATGATGGATGATTTTTGAGATGTGTTGTTGAATCCGGTTTGCTAGGATCTTGTTGAGAATTTTAACATCTATGTTCATAAAAGATATTGGCCTGTAGCTCTCTTTCTTTGTTGAGTCTTTACCTGGCTTGGGTATCAGTGTGATGTTAACTTCGTAAAATGATTTGGGGAGAGTTCCATCTTTCTCAGTCGCCTGGAATACCTTCAGTAGGATTGGTATGAGCTCCTCCTTAAATGTCTTGTAGAATTCTGCTGGAAAGCCATCTGGTCCAGGGCTTCTATTTCTGGGTAGTTTTCTTATTACGTAGTCAATTCCCTTGATTGTTATTGGTCTATTTAGGGTCTCAATTTCTTCTTGTTTCAACCTAGGCAGGTTGTGTGATGGCAGAAAGTACTCCATTTCCTTAAGGTTTTCAAGTTTGTTTCCATAAGGTGTACATAGTAGTCTCTAATGATCTTTTGTATTGCTTCAGGGTCAGATGTGACTTTGTCTTTTGTGTTTCTGATTGTGCTTATTTGGGTTTTTTCTCTCTTTTTCTTGGTCTGGCTAGCTAGGGGATCATCGATCTTGTTTATCCTTTCAAAGAACCAGCTTTTTGTTTCATTGATTTTTTTGTATTATCTTTTGTCTTCTATGTCCTGGATTTGGGCTTTTCTTTTGGTGATCTGGATTCTTCTGCTGAAATTAGTGTTTTTGTGGTCTTGCTTCTCCAGGTTCCTTAGGTGGCTTGTTCGGCTATTAATTTGTGATCCTGCCATTTTCTTCATGTGCATTTGTAGTGATATAAGTTCTCCTCTTACTACAGCTTTCATGGCTTCCCAGAGATTTTGGTAAGATGTTTCTTCATTTTCATTTGTTTCCAGGTATCTTTTGGTCTCTGTTTTGATTTCATCATTGACCCAGGAGTTGTCTAGCATCATGATGCTAAGTTTCCATGTCTTTGTGTGTTTTGGGGGAAACTTGTTGGTGTTAATGTTTATTTTTATTCCACTGTGGTCCGAGAAGGTGCATGATAAAATTTCGGTCCTTTTAAATTTGCTTATGCTTGATTTATGGCCAAGTATGTGGTAGATCTTAGAATACGTTCCATGCGGTGATGAGTAGAATGTGTTTTCTGTGGTCTTTGGGTGGAGTGTTCTGTAGGTATCGATTAAGTCCATTTAGTCAAGAGTCGCATTGAGGTTCCGGATCTCATTGCTGATTTTTTGTCCCGATGATCAGTCTAGGGTTGTTAGTGGGGTACTAAAGTCCCCCATTATGATGGTGTTAGAGTCGAAATCTTTCATTAGTTTTCCCAGAAGCTGCTTCATGAAAGTTGGCACTCCTATGTTGGGTGCATATATGTTTAGGATAGATATTTCTTGTTGATGGAGTGAACCTTTTATCATTATGTAGTGGCCCTCTGTATCTTTTTAAATTTTTGATAGCTTAAAGGGTATTTTGTCTGAAATTAGGATCGCGGCTCCTCCTTTCTTTTGTGTTCCATTCGCCTGAAAATTTGTTT
>CAUYQG010005010.1:0-10781 GCA_963574415.1 Tarsius wallacei
TGTAGTGGGATTTCTGGGTTGAATGATAGTTCTATTTTTAGCTCTATGAAAAATCTTTATGCTATTTTTTTGTAAGGGTTGAACTAATTTACATTCCCACCAGAAGTTCATAAGTATTTCCTTTCCTGTGCATCCTTGCTAACGTCTGTTGTTCTTTGACTTTTTATTAATAGCCATTCTTGATTAGTGGGAGATGACATCTCATTGTGGTTGTAATTTGCATTTCTCTAATGATTAGTGTGCTGAGCATTTTTTAATATACTTGTTGACTACTTGCATATCTTCTTTTGAAAAGGCCTGCTCATGTTCTTTGTCCACTATTTAATAAGGTTATTGGTGATTTTTCTTGTTGATTTATTTAGATTTCTTTTGGATTTTTGCTATTAGTCCTTTCTGGAATAGATAGTTTGCAAATATTTTCTCTCATTCTGTAGGTTGCCTGTTTACTTTGTTAATAGTTCATTTTGCTGTGCAGAAGGTCTTTAGTTTAACTAAGTCTCATTTTTCTAATTTTCTTTTTATTGTATTGGCTTTTGTACTTAGTCATAAATTGCTTGCTTAGGCCAATGTTCAGAAGAATTTTTCCTAGATTTTCATCTAGGATTCTTAGTTGTAGGTCTTTATTTGAGTCTTCAATGTGTCTAAAGTTAATGCTTGTATATATTGAGAGGTACAAATCCAGTTTTATCCTTCTACATATGGTTATCACGTTTTTACAGCACAATTTATTAAATAGAGTATCCTTCCCCATTGTTTATTTTTGTTGACATTGTCAAAGATAAGTTGGTTGTAGGTGCGTGGCTTTATTTCTGAGTTATCTGTTCTGTTCCATTGATGTATGCATTTGTTTTGTGCCAGTGCCATACTGTCTTCGTTACTGGCACAAAACAGGTAATGTGATGCCTCTGGCTTTGTGTTTGTTTGTTTGCTTTTTTTGCTTAGAATTGTTTTGGTTATTCAGGTTCTTTTTGATTCAATATGAATTTGAGAATAGTTTTTTTTTAATACTATAATAATGATGTAATAGGAATTGTGTCGAATCTGTAGATGGCTTTTGGCAGTATAGTCATTCTAATAATATTGATTATTTTTATCCATAAGTATGAAATGTTCTATTTATTTATGTATTCTGTGATTTATTTCATGTGTGTTTTATATTTCACCTTTTAGAGGTCTTTCACCTCCTGTTTACATGTATTCCTAGGTATTTGTGTGTGGGGAGGGTATTGTAAGTGGAACTGAGTTCTTGATTTGATTCTCAACTTGAGCATTTTTGGTACATAAAAATGCAGCTGATCTTTGTGCATTAATTTTATAACCTGAAATTTTACTGAAATCATTTTCAGGTCTAGAAGTCTTTGGGGGGAATCTTTAACATTTTCTAGGTATAATACATGTCATCAGCAAACAGAGAAACATGACTTCTTCTTTCTCATATGGATAACTTTTATCTCCTTCTCTTGCCTTATTGTCCTGCTGTGGGTTTGTCATACATGGCTCTTATTATTTAAAGTTATGTTCCTTCGATGCCTAATTTGTCAAGGGTTTTTATCATAAACAGTGTTGGATGTTATTGAATACTTTTTCTTCATCTATTAAGATGATTGTATTCTTTTGGTTTTAATTCTGCTCATGTGGTAATGACATTTATTGATTTGTATGTGTTGAACTGCCTTTGTATCCCCAAAATAAAACCCACTTGATCATGATGAATTTTTTTTCACGTGCTATGCGATTCAGTTTCCTAGTATTTTCTTGAGGATATCTGTGTGTATATGCATCAGGGATATTGCCCTGTCATTTTCTTTTTTTGTCTTTTTTTGTTTTTGTTATGTCACTGATAGATTTTGAAATCAGGTTTATACTGGTTTCCCTCTGCCTCACTTTTTTTGGATTAGTTTAGGTAAGATTGGTCCCAGCTCTTCTTTGTATGTTTGGCTGTGAATCTATCTGACGTTGGACTTTTTTATGGGTAATTTTTTTCTATTACTGATGCAATTTCACACTTCATTGTTGGTCTGTTTGGGATTTCAGGTTCCTCCTGTGTCAATCTTGGGAGGTTGTGTTTTTTCAGAAACTTATTCATTTCCTATAGGTTATGTAGTTTATTTGTATAGACATGTTTCTAGTAGTCTCTAAGGATCTTTTGTATTTTTGTGGTATCATTGGTTTTGGGTTGTTCTTATTTTTATAATTCCTTTAGGTGTAATGTTAGGTTGTTAACTTGAGGTTTTTCTGTCTTTTTGGTGTAAGAATTTAGCACTATAAGCTTTATTCCAAATACTTCTTTTACTGTATCCCAGAGGTTTTTGTTTGTTTGTACGTTTGTTTTGTATATTATGTTTCTATTTTCATTTGTTTCATTAAAAAAAATTCTTCCAAATTTCACTATTTCTCCAAAGGTAATTTTGAAGCACATTGTTTAGAGTCCATGACCTTGTGTGGCTTTTAGAGTTAGTATTAGTATCGCATTATCAGACTCAACAGTCTGATGAGTATATAATGTGGGGATGATCATTTTGCATCATATTTCACAGATGTTCTCTGAAATTCTTCTACCTTGATGTTGACCTCTCTAACAAGATTAGGAAAATTTTCCTGAATTATTCCCTCAAATATGTTTTCCAAGTTGCTTACTTGTCTATCTTTGCCTTCTTTCTGAGGAATCTCAGTAATTCATAATATAATTTCATGAAGATTTTATTCCTTTTTTAAAAAAAAATTTTTTTCTTCTTTATTTTTGTCTAAGTTAATTTGAAAGATTGTTCTTCAAGCTCTGCAATTATTTCTTTTGCTTAGTCTGATCTATTGTTAAAGCTTCTTTTCTGTATTTTGAATGTCTTTTAGTATATTTTTTAGTTCCAAAAGTTCTACTTTTTTTGTACTATCTCATCTTGTATATCCTGAATTGTCTTTCTGGTTCTTTCTGTTGAACTTCACCATTCCTTTGGCTCTCATTGAATTTCCCTGTGATTCATATTTTGAATTTTTTATCTGTCACTCACACTTTTTCATTTAATTAGGATCCATTGCTAGAAAGCTAATGTGATACTTTAATAGGTATGAAGACTCTCTAGCTTTTTGTACGGCCAGAGTTCTTGTCCTGATTACTTTTCTTCTAAATGACCTGCCATGCTTTGTTTTTTTAATTTGCTATTGTTTGAATGGAAAATTTTATTTTATTTTTATTTTTAATTAATTATTTATTTGTTTTGATATGGAATCTCATTCTGTCGCTCAGGCTGGAGTGCAGTGGCACGCTTATGGCCACCATAGCCTTGACCTGCTGGGCTCAGGTGATCCTTCTGCCTCAGCCTTCCAAGTAGCTGGAACTATAGGCACACGCCACCATGCCCAACTTTTTTATTTACTGTAGAGATGAGGTCTCAGCAAGTTGCCCAGGTTCATCTTGAACCCGCGTGCTCAGGCAATCCTCTCACCTCGACCTCCCAAATTGCTGAGTATAAAGACATGAGCCACCACACATGGTCTATTTTTATTTTTTGAGTTGGAGTCTCACTCTGTCACCCAGGCTGGAGTGCAGTGGTATGGCTCATGGCCACCACAGCTTCCACCTGCTGGACTCAGGCGATCCTTCTGCCTCAGCTTTCCAAGTAGCTGGAACCACAGTTGACTGCCACCATACCCAGCTACATTTTTTTATTTGTTGTAGAGAAGTCATGTTGCACAGGCTGGCCTCGAACATTGGGCTCACACAATCCTCTCACCTTGCCTCCCAAAGTGCTGGGATTACACGTGTGAGCTGCCACATCCAGTTGGATGGAACTTTTTTAAAATATTTTTTTCCTTGATGGTGTGACTGTGGTATAAGTTTTTTATGATTGTTTGGCTTCATTTCTGGGTGTTTTCAGAGGGCTGAAGTTCTGTATGGGTTCCTTAGTTGTGGATAGTTTTTATGAGGTAGCTTTCTCAGATACTGCTTGTGGCAAAGTATTGGATATGAGCTAACACACTAACTCTTGGGGGTCTAAAGGTGCAGAGATCTCAAGAAGCTTATTCTCATGTACTAGCACTAAGCCCTTTCACCAGCAGGATTTTATTTGGTGGTGAAGTTCAGGCTGCAGTCCAGTAGGTGGCACGTAAGAATAAGAGTCAGCTTACCTCAGGAAGGGGTATGGTAAGTGAAGGTACCCACTCTAATGGGTTGGAGGTAGGGGTGCAATGTTGGAGAAAATCATGTTGGGGTGCCCCTTGGGGAAAGGGATGAGAGTGCATGAGATTCTCATCCTGAACAGGCAAGAATGGGATACACTTCCCTATTACACACCTGTTGCAGGGCTCACAACCTTCAATCCATGTAGACTTTGTCAATTGGTTCCCAGTCATGGTGCAGCTTTGGTGGCTACTACCAAAATGGGTTCAGGGCAGAGCCTCCTTGCCCAGTTGACAGCAGACAACTCTGAGGCTTATGTGTCTTCCCTAGCTGTGATTGGGAAAAATGTTTATAAATCATATATCTGATAAAGTACTGTATCCAATATTTTAGTACTTCAGATGATGTACATTAAAAACACAATGTACATTACACATCAATTAGAACTGCTGGTGGGAATTTGAAATGGTAAAACTACTTAAGAAAACAGTTTTGCCTTCCTGGTATTGGTACAAGAACAGGCATACAGACCAGTGGAATAAGATAGGAATTCCAGAAACAAAACCTCAATTTCTCAACCAACTCATTTTTGACAAAGCCTTCAATGCCAACCACTGGGAAGAGGAGAACCTATTCAGTAAATGGCCCTGGGAAAACTGACTGACCACATGCAGAAGATAAAACAAGACCCCTACCTATCATCATACACAAAAGTGAACTCTAAATGGATCAAAGACCTAAACATAAAACCTCAAACTGTAAGGACCTTAGAAAATGCAGGAAGTATGAATATTGGAAGTAGCAACCAGTTCCTGATATGAATATTGGAAGTAGCAACCAGTTCCTGATCAAAACCCCAAGTGCCCATGCCATAAGAGATAAGATAGACAAGTGGACTTCATCAAACTGACAAGCTTCTGTAGAGCCAAAGAAACCATCAAGAGATCAGGGAGACAGCCCACAAACTGAGAAAAAAATACTTGCCAACTGTATATCTGACAAAAGCCTAACATATAGGATCTATAAGGAACTCAAAGGTGCTGAAAGGAAAAAAACAAATAGCCCCAACACAAATTGGGCAAAAGATATGAATAGGCACTTCTCAAAAGAAGACATACAAGCAGCCAACAGATATGTGAAAAATACTCAACCTCACTAGCCATCAAAGAAATGCAAATTAAAACCACACCGATGCCAGGCTCAGTGGCCCAGTCTGTAATATCCGCAGTTTGGGAGGCCGAGACGAGTGAATTGCCTGAGCCCATGGGTTCGAGACCAGCCCAGGTAACTTGGCAAGACCTAGTCTCTACAATAAATAAAAAAATAGCTGGGTGTGGTAGCCTGTAGTTCCGGCTATTTGGAAGGCTGAGGTGGAAGGATCACCACAGCCCAGCAGGTCGACGCTGGGGTGGCCGTGAGTGTGTTGTGTGTCACTGTACTCTAACCTGGGCAACAGAGTGAGACTCCAACACACACACACACACACACACACACACACACACACACACACACACACACACTGAGATACCACCTAACTCCAGTAGGATGTGGGGTAAAGGGAACACTTCTACATGTTTGGTGGGAGTGCAAACTAGTACAACCTCTGTGGAAAATAGTTACGTGATTCCTAAAAGGTTTAAAAATCGATCTTCCATACAACTCCACAATCCTTCTACTGGGAATATACCCGGAGGAACTCAAATCACTCTATGAAAAAGATACCTGCACACACATGTTTATTGTAGCATTGTTCACGATAGCAAAAACATGGAACCAACCATCCTTCCCATCGAAGAAGGACTGGATAAAAAAAATGTGGTACATATACATGATGGAATATTATGCCTTAAAAAAGGACAAAATTATGAACTTCACAACAATTTGGATGTACTTAGAGTCTATAATACTGAGTGATCTTTCACAGAAACAGAGAACTGAGTATCACAAGTTCTCACTCATAAGTGGGCCTTGAACAATTATCATAATACATAAGAAAAGGATTGCCAGTAGTAGGAAATTCTGGGGGGGTGGGGGGGAGTGGGATTGGTAATGGTGATATTTTGCCACAGGAGAGGGAAATACATCTCATCAACTAGGAAAACTTCATAATGAACATTTGCATACTTGACCTGAATTGTACCTCAAAGGGAAAAAACAATAAAATAAATAAATAAATAAAATAAAAAAGAAAAGTTTTGCACTTTTACCTCTTGTGCAATCCAATCCTTCTCCTTCTAAGTATTTACTCAAAGTGAAAGAAAGAAAGGAAAGAATACATTGACACATAGCCTTGTACACGAACGTTTATAGCAGATATACAGGGGGTACCCAAGAAATGTATACACATTTTAAGAGAGGTTATCTATGTATTACTTTTTGAAGTTTTGAATTGTATTACAGTAGCAATATGCAATCTGATCACTCAACCGTGCTTCCACCATTTTCTTTGACTGTCTTGCCTTTCGCATGATGATGCCACCATTCATTTGATTAATGTCATCTTTTGGGCAAATGCCATTCTTAAAATAAGTATACACTTTTTAGCACCCCTGTATTTTATGGCCCCAAATTGGAAAGAATCAAAATGTTTATCAAAAAGTGAAAAGATAAGCAAGTTGAAGTGCATCTATTCAGTTGAATGCCCCACAGTAATAAAAAGAAAATAACTATTGATGTATGCAGCATCATGGTTAATAATGGCAAGTGCAAAAATAATTCTAATAAATGAAAGGCACTAAAAAAAAGAATACAAATTTTATCATCAAATTTAACTAAAAAAAATTCTTTAAAAAAATTCAAAGTAATCTGGTAGGAAAGAAATGAGATTACTACTGCCTGTATTTTGAGTGGAGATAAAAAGGGGTAACATGGTAGATTACAAAAAAGGCCATGAGAAAACATTTTAGGACAATAGCTATATTTATTACTTTGATGGTTTTTATGAGCTATTACATCTGCCAAAGTTATCAAATTTTATTCTTTGTGCAATTTATTAAGTTCACTTATTAAACAATAAAGCTTACCAGAGAATACTCAAATGTATTTTAGAGATAGCTTTAATTTAAAAGTTTTGAGTTGACAAATAGATATAAATATTTTCAGATGGCTTAAATTCAAATAAAATCATACAAAAATATGATATAATTTAGAAAAATTGAGGATTATGTTCTTTTTTCTTAAAGTTTACGATATATAAAACATGAACATACACGTGATTGTTAGAATAATTTAAAAAAATTAAGCCTAACCTACAAAATGATGCATGTATATGTGTGTTTGTAACTTGGCTTTTTCAGAGTAACATTTGAGAAAAGATCCAGAGATACTATGTCAGTGTAATAACATAGAAGTTTTAACATATTTCAATAAAAATTTAATCCAAATTCATATACTGGACTGACACTAATCTTTATAATAATTCAATTTTAGCAAGCTATCTCTCAATTATTTCCCATAAAAATAAACAAATTGAATTTTTACAGGTTAAATGTAATGGTTTAAATTTACTTATTCATAACTTTGGAAGTTAATTTGGGTATTATAAGCATTGTTTGTCTCAAAGAGTTAAAAGTGTCTATTTTTCAAATACTTGAACTATTTCCAATGAAAGAATCTATTTGTAAAAGTCAAAAGGCACAAATGGAATTTTAGCGAGTGTTGAGCTTGAATGCACACAAATTAAATTACCTCATGCATGTTATATTTCTTTATATCTGTAACCTGGCCATTTCTCTGACAGACTTAGGTGGTAAAAAGACAAAAACGTATCAATAATTTGTCTTAAAAGTTAACTTTAAAAAAAGAATGCTGTTAATTAAAAAAGTAGTTCTGCCCTTTCATTCACAGTTGACTTTCAAGGCATACTGTTTCCAAATAGGCTTTTTAAGAGGAAAAATCTGCATGTTTTTATTTAGGTTCTATAGAAAATTGGCTTAAAAATACATGATAGCCAGATTAAACTTTGGATACCTAAGGAGTCTAAGTTTTTAATATCAAACTCTCAGATATTGTTTTGAAATAACAATAAAATAGTTATAATAGCACTTAAAAAGTCTAGAGGAATGTTATCTTTAGAATTCATTAACTGAAAGAGTCAAAACATCATCAAGAAGCAGCCATCTTCTCTTTTTCGATGTCCCTCATAGTTGCCGTAATTTCAGGCTTCAGATTCAGATAAGAAAGCATTCATCAGAAAGAGGAATATACTATTCCTTTATGTGTATTTTTCTTCCATTAGTAAAGAAATCCTTACCAAAAAATCCTCAGAAATATTCCTCTATATTGCTTTGGCAAAGATTGTGTCAAATGACTATGCCTAACTCTATCATTGGAAAAGGGGTAAGACTCAAATGTACAACAAAACAGGAATAAAACATGTGCTTATAAAAAAATCTGAATCTATGCTGTTATAATTCTTATTAGACACACTATCCTCTATTAACAAATGTGCTGCCTGCCCGTATTTCATGTATATCAGTTATATTGAAAATGTATATTTCCAAAAGTCTTATATTAGAAATGTGCATTTCAACAGACAAATGCAAAATTGCTTATAAAATCTGCAAAGTAAATTAAATCCTGTCTGTCATCATTTTCTCTTTTGAATGGAAAGAGAAATAATATTATTGTCACTCTAGAAATTACAACAAACATCAAAATTGATATTTTTCAGAAACTCACATGAATTTAAAAAAATATATTTTTGCATTAGAATGCTTCCAGATTTACGGAAAATTGCAAGATAGTTCAGAGATCTCATACAACATAGCATCTGGTTTCTTCTGTTATTAACGTCTTACATTAATAGCATGGTGCATGTGTTACATTAATGAACAAATATTGTTTTATTACTATTAGTAACTAAAGAATATACTTTACTCACATTCTTCAGGTTTTTTTTTTTCCTAATGACATTTTTCTGTTCCATGATCTCATTCAGGATACCGCATCTCATCTACTCGTATTGTCTCCTTAGGTAACTCTTGTTTGTGGCAACTTCTCAGACTTTATATTTTTTTGATGACTTTGACAGCTTTGATGAGTACTGGTTCAATATTTTGCAGAATTTTACTCAGTTGATATTTTTCTGATTATAATTAGACAGGTATTGTGGCTTTCTGTTCTCATCACATTCTATCAAAGAAGCACTATCCATATGACTTATCACTGCTGATATTAATCTTGAGTATTAGGAGAGGTAGAATATGTTGGATTTCTCCACCGTAATGTTACTCTTTACTGCCTTTATATGTACTGTACTCTCTGAAAGAAAAGAAAAAAACCGTATGCACCACCCACACTTAAGGAGTGGGGAGTCAGGCTCTATCTCCTTGAGACTGGAATAGCTACATAAATGATTTCAAATTCTTTTGAATGAGAGATTTTTCCATTCTCCCAAACTTATAAATTTATTCAATAATTTATTTATATCATTAATTTTGTAGAATTTTTTGAATAAGTGTTTCAATAAAGGCAGGGAGTTATGAATATTTTGATTTAAATCATTTGATAATCTTTAGTAGGCTTACACATATTTTTAAGTTATCAAAAGAAATTCAATTTTATTGCAATTGAGAATTGTGCTGCCATCAAGTTATTTCTTATTACCAATATGTCACATTATTGGTACCCTGGTCTCCTCTCTTTCTTGTCACAAAAAAAGTCTTTGTTGCCTTCTAAAAGTTATAGCAAACTCGTTTTAGAAAACAACACAAACTGTACTCATGAAATTCCATAATCCTAGAATTCAATAATCCATAACAGTGCTGTACATGCCTTTCAGCTACAAGAAAAGCATGGTTTATGTTTGTGAGCACTAAATATATCTCAGAATTCAAGGGCTCACTGTTTAAAAAGTAAGAAAAAGTTATGCAAAGATCAGTCAAAAAGTTGCTGTGACAGAAAATCCACCTTCGAAAATTCTGGCGATCAGGTCAGAATTAAACATCTCATTAACTCTAATTTACTTAAAGTTCTTTAAATCTTTAATTATTTATCCATCATTTGAATAGAATAAATTGTTTTCTGATAAAAACTCTTGACTGTGCAAACATGCCCTTGACCTATGTCCATGCACAGCAAGTCCTTCAATTTTAAAAATAGAGTATATGCCTTATAGTCCATAACTTTGTCCTTAATCAACTTTATAGGGTTTTTTCACTCTCACTACTTTCTATGGAGTTTAAACTAAAACAACTTGTAATGCAACACTCAAGGAGATACTGGTTGTAAAAACAATGAAAATAAAGAAGGCTAACTCATAGTAAAATAATCTATTCAACCCCTAGTTTAAGTAACATAATTTGTCAATCTGTATACCAGACTTACCACAAATATGTTTATTTGGCATTTGACTAGTACTTTAACTAGTTTGGGATAATTTTATGAAGAACATGTAATGTTAAGTTCAGCATAGATAATTCCATTCACCTTAAATTAATTGCACCTTGAAATCAATTGAATATGATTTCCAGATCTAAATATTCTGTTGTTTAGTGCATAAAATAATTAGTGGCTTGTACCTAGACAACATAATTTGAACTTGAATCATTCAATAGAAGCAACAGTTCTGTAACTCATTATTACATCCACTTTTGGGTAAATAATGAGGATTTGTGAAGTACCTTATATACTGTTATCTGTCTATTTCAAAATTTGTTGAATACTC
>CAUYQG010005012.1:0-24671 GCA_963574415.1 Tarsius wallacei
GCCTGTAGTTCCAGCTACTTGGAAGGCTGAGGCGGAAGGATCGCCGGAGCCCAGCAGGTCAAGGCTGCGGTGGCTGGGAGCGTGCCACTGCACTCCAGTCTGAGTGACAGGGTGAGACTCCAACTTAAAAAAAAAAAAAAAAAATTGCAAAGGGCTTTAGAATAGCTAACAGCCTTTTGAAGAATTAAAAAGTTGGAAGATTTACTAGATTTGAAGATTTATCATAAAACTATTAGACAAAGTTATTACTCTTCTCTTGATAATTTATGAAACAATAAACAAAAGAACATAGATTTAAACAACCCCATTCACAACTACATCTAATTGACATTTACTTGGGACAATACCCATATTTTCCAGTACACAGGAAACATTTATCAATGTGGACCATATTCTGGGGTATAAAGCAAGTCCAAACAAACTTAAAATCACTAAATATGCTCTCTGACCTAAATTAAATTAAATTAAAAATCAATCACAGAAGTAAAGCCTACATTCTAAAAATTATATGAAACTGCAAAGGATTTAGAATTGCCAAGACAACCTTGTGAAAGCAAAGCAAAGATGGGAATCTACCACTGCTTGATTTTAAGAGTCATTATAAAGCTATAGTAATCAAAGCAAAGTGGTATTGGTGTGAAGATAGATATATATCAACAAACAGAATAGTGAGTTGAGAAATAGACCCACACATATGTGGATAACTAATTTTTAACAAAGATACAAAAGTAATTCAGTGAAGAAAGGAAAGTCTTTTCAACACACAATGCTGAAACAACTGGATATCCATATGCAAAACAAATAAATAAATAAATAAAAAGAAAAAAGAACACGTTCATATTTCATGCCATATACAAAAATTAGTTAAAAATGGATTCTACTCAAAGATGTAAAACCTAAAACTGTAAAACTTCTGGAAGACAGTATAGAAGAAAACTTTTATGAACTTAAGTTAGAAAATATGTATATTTTTTTGCTTGAAAGACTTTATTTAACCTTCATTTTGTAAACTATCTTTGCTAGGAAAAATATTCTATCTTGATAAAGTATTTGTTTTAATACTTTGAAGATGTTCCTCCTCTTACTTCTTACTTGCATAGTGTCTGGCAATAAGCCTGTTGTAATTCTTATCTTTGATCTTAGAAAAGATTTTTTAGATATGACACCAAAAACATGATCCATAAAATAAAAAGTTCATAGATTTCATCAAAATTTAAAATTTCTGCCCTGTAAAAGACATTAAGAGAATGAGTAAGCCACACACTGGAGAAAAATATTTGATAAATATCTGCAAATCATATATTTGATGGGCTTGTATCCAGTATCCATAAAGAACTTTCAAAACCTAATAATAAGAAAACAAAAGCCCAATTACAAGATAGGTAAAAGATACAAACAGATACATTTCCAAAGAAGATAAAGAGCTGGCAAACAATCACATAAAACACAATTAATTTTTTGAGAAATTAATTAAATTAAAACCACAATGACATTATAGACCGATCATATTAAATATTAGCAATGATATAGAAGAACTAGAACTTTTATACATTGCTGGTAAAAATCGTGAAACAGCATAACCAATTTAGAAACGGTTGGCATTTTCTTTTAAAATTTTCAGCATATAACTACAATATAACCAGTCATTCCTAGATATTTTTCTAAAAAAGAAAAAAGAAACCATATGTCTATAGTCACTTTACTTGTAATAAAAAATTGGAAACAACCCAAATGTCGACCAACATGTGAATAAACTGTGGGGTTTTATTTACATACAGTGGGATACTATTCAACAATAAAAAGAAATAAGTGGTACATGCAACAACATGGATGAATTTTAAAATAATTATACTGAGTGGAAGAGGTTGGGCATAGAAGAGTACATATAGCCAGGTACAGTGGCTTGGGGAGGCTGAGGTAGGAGGACTGCTTGAGCTCAGGAGTTCAAGACCAGCCTGGGAAAAAAAGCAAGACCTTATCTCTAAAAAAATCAGAAACATTAGCCAGGAGTGGTGGGATAGGCCTGTAGTCCCAGCTACTCGTGAGGCTGAGGTGGGAGGATTGCTTGAGACCAGGAGTCTGAGGTTGCTGGGAGCCATGATCGTGCCACTGCACTCCAGCCTGGAAAACAGAATGAAATCCCAACTCAAAAAATAAAAATAAAAAAAAAGAATATACACAGTAAGAATTCATTTATATAAAATTCTAGAAAATGAATCTATTGTGGCAGAAAAAAGATCAGCATTTGTTTGGGGAGATGGCAAGGCAGGGAGAGGTGAAAGAGAAAGATTATAGGTGGGTACTAGGAAATTAGGGTAGTGGTGGATCTATGCTGGTATAACTGGATATATGTTCATTATGTGGTGATAGTTTCACAGGTAGATACAAATGTCAAAACTCATCAAATTGTACACTTTAAATACATGCAGTTTATTTTGTATCAGTTTAAAAAAGATACCCTTAAAACAAACAAAAAACATCCCACAGACAGACATGCCTTTTTATTCCAAATGATAAATGCCTAAACACTGTGACGATGTTACCAAATTATGTCCTATAGTGGTTTTCATCACAAGATTTTTATATATTTCATTTACTCTTTATAACAAATCAATGAAATGCTGTACATCTAGTTTACAACTCCCTCCTCCATTTTACAAATCACAAATGTACACAAAATTTGGAAATTAATAGAAGTATCTTTAGAATAAATACATAACAGATCAAAGCAAAGGTATTCATAATCCCATTTAGAGTCTAAGATGTTTCCAAGTAGCAACACTTGACTTCAGTTTAAAATGATCAACTTGATTGAATTTATTAAAGAAAGAATATGCCAAATCTTTTATGAAGGGTTTTGATCATAAACAGCAGTCTAGACAAAGGAGCGTGGTTGAGGCTACCTGTCAGTGACTATTAGAGCTACCCAGGTGACATGGTGTCCAAGAACTTGACCTATCCAATCTTTGTGGCATATGAGACCTTGTTATGAGGATGGGTTTTTAGGTGTGAGTGTGTTGTACTCAAATACCTAGAATCAGATCATTAAACGTTCTGCAAATATTTTATTTTATTTTTTTTAAAGATGTGGGGTACAATTTAGGGTTAGGCATACAAATGTTCATTATACAGATACCCTTGTTGATGAGGTGTGCCCCTCCCTCCCCTGGCAGTTTCTCTCAGCTGCCAATTCCACCCCGCCCCCGGCAGTTTCCCACTACTGCCAATCCCTTTCTTATAGTATTATGATAATTGTTCAAGCTTCGCTTAGGAGTGAGAACATATGGTACTCTGTTTCTGTGATAGATCACTGAGTATGATAGACTCTTAATCCATACAAGTTTGTCCTGCATATATTTATTCAGAAAGCACCTTTCTAATAATCTAGCTTCCCATGAAATCTGCCTTTTGAAATAGTGTGCTGGCCAGAGGACTCCAATGCCCTTTTTTTTAGTTGTATATATTTTTATTTTAAATTAATCATAGACTTTCAGAAGATATTCCCGAGTTTCTGTGTGCCCAGCTACTGTGAAGCCTCACTGGAAAGACTGAGTCATCCCCTTTGAGCTGACACATCACGTTGTTGAGCCTGTAACACTACACCTTGGTGGGGACTTCCAGTGGCCTTGCAGTGACTGTGTGTCAGTCTTTTCTAGGAAAATTTTTTTGGCTATTTTCCTCCTCTTTTAGTACTTCCACAACTAGGTATTATTATAGTCAATTTGATAGAAGAGGAAACTAAGACTAAGTGATGTTATGTTTCTTGCTCAAGTACACCAAACTGGTAAGGGATAAAGCTTAGTAGCCTACTCAGAACCTCTGACTCCAAGTCTAAACTTCTCTTTGTTGCTTCCTGTAATACAATGTAGTCAATACCAAGAGACTTAGCTTTGAAATATGTGCAAGGTCTCTGTAAGTGCTGGGAGAACCGCTGGGGGTTGATCACTGAGTGAAGATAGAGAAGAGAGAAAATATATCTTAAAATGCATACATCAAATGAATGAAGACATCCGAGCCTTAAGGTGCCGGCCTAAAGTTTGCCTTTCTAACTCAGTGTAAACATCCGTTACCAAGATTCAGCTTCATGGCGTTTATTGACCAGTGTAGAGTCTATAAAGTTCTACTTTGACCCAGGAATAACATCTGTGCACGTGTGTGTTCTGTCTTTTCCTTGTATGCACATGGGTGTGACATAGTGAGCGTACATGATTTTCTTTAGATGTTGTTGGTAATCGGAAATGATTTTACTGTAGCAGCAAATCTGAGCTAGAATTTCATAGTTAGAATGGGAATTAGTTCATGTTTTACCAGCGTGGGTAAATCTCAAGGGCTGGGATTATCAGGCTTAGTTTAGCAGCTAGTTCCATTAGAGTTCATTATACGTGACTGGATGTCTTGGGGGCCTGGAGAGCCCTGCTAAGGCATGCAGGAGACACCAGCCTGGATGGCTTACATGTGAAAAAGGGGGAGACATGTTTTTTTGTTGTGATAAAGCTAAAGTAATTAAAAATGACAGGACTATTCTGTTGTTGAGATCACTGTGGCTGTTCATTATTTCTGCACATTCAAGGATGCCAGCCTCACCTCAGATTGTCTTCTTCCCAAATGAAAGAGTCAGCATGTACCTACCTTGCTAAGTAAAATGCTCCCAACAGATCTATAATCAACTCACTGTCCATGGGCAGTGAGGGACTGGTATTTTGTAAGGAAGTGAGAATTAGAATTTCAAAGTCTTTATGAAAGCAAAGAATCAACCCTCAAAGTAATTAACATTTACAATAGGATTAAGGGTCTAAATTTCTTAAGAGCAAGGGCTGTATTTTTTCATTTTTGTATCATAGACTAATATGTGGTTCATGATAAGTGCTCAGTAATGATTTTTAGTATTTCACTGATGAATTTCAAAAGGCCAGATCAGAATTAAGGGCTGTAACAATTTTGTTTCACAAATTTGTTCAGCACTGTCCGCTTCAATCCTACCTCCCTGCTACCCAGTTTCTACAGGGCTGGTGGATTTACAGTGGTAAACTTGTTCTGAGTCGCTACAGTTATTTATGCATATTTATTTGTATTGTATTTTGCATCTGTATATTTTAAAAAATATTTTTCTTTACAGAAATATAAATGTATAATAGTTTATACACAGTAATTTATATCAGCTTTATAAAGCCAAAGGGAAGCAGCACAAATGAAAGAGGAAGTCTGTCCTATAAGGATTGCTTAAGATGAGAATTAATTTTTGACTTATCAATAGTCCTGGAATATTATGCAATGGTTTTTAACTACCTGAATTAGTTTTATGTCTTTAAGATCATACTAGTAGGTCTCTCAACTTTGCCTTTTTTCACAATTTTGTAAAATACACAAACAAAACCTAGACTCCTAGTTTTCTTAATTTGACCAGGATACCGCATATATTATCTATTATTTTTCTCAAAAGTTTGTTGTCCATATGTTTATGCCATTTTTCATAATGGTATAAATACCATTTGGAATACTGGTAGAATTAATAACTTTTTAAGTAATCTACTTATAAGGAAAGTTATTTTGTCAGAACATTTGTCTTCTCATATTTCTATATTCTTGAACTGATTACTACTGCTAGTTATAATTATGTATGTGCTATATAATTATATATATATAATTATATGAAGCTTACGTGATTTCAATATTTTGCTATATTTTAAAGTGTTTATAAGTTAAAATAATAAAATTAAAGTGAAATAAATTAGAATTGTGATGCTTTAAAAAATGATTATATGAGAACACATGTGATCATATATGTGCATGTGCATATAATATATAAATATATTCACTATTTACTTTGAAAACATTAACATGTAAGAATAAGTGATTTGAGAATTGCTATGAAATTTAGAATATGGGATTTCAGGGACATAGAATACCCTGTAGAGAATACAGTATCTAACAAGACAATAACTTATTTTTCTGAGACCTCAGAGACAGAGAACGCAAACTTATTTTTGATACTGTACTTGGTAGCAGCTAATAGCCTTGAATGCTTAAGGTTGTATTGCTAAATAGCAAAAGACATGCATCAGACATCTTTGTACATATATTTTTACCTTGAAGCAACACAAATAATCTCTAAAAATAATGCGCTAAAGGCTTTTAATTTTTGTCTGAATCAATCCATCAATCAATAAATTTGTCAAATATCAGCTATGTGGAAACCACAATGCTAGGCAGGAAGCAAAATCAAAGAAATAAAGGGCACATTATCTGTACTTACAGAGCTTAAAGTTTATTTGGGGAAACATGTTTATGAACCTTTTTTTTTGGTTTTGCACTACCCTGCAGAAGGTATGGTGGTAGGTATTATGATGGCTATATAAAAGATTAAAACACAGACCTCAACACGAGGCTTACGGTTTAGTAGAAGGGATAAAACAAGCATATAAACACATTGAATGACAGAGCAGACTATGAAGTATATTATAAAAGAGAGCTAAATAAATTGTTATGGAATTTGAAAGGCAAAGAGAACATATGTGGTGTCAGGGGTTTCATTGAGCAGGTAGCCTTTTGAATAAAATTTGACAGACATAAAATACCAATTGCTTTCTAGTCACCTTCAATATTTCTAAGATACCAAAAAGAGTATGACACCCTCCTCATTCCTCTCAGCAGTTATAATTCCAGGTGGCTCAGGAGAGATGTCATGGTAGAATGTAATGTATGTGTATATGAGTGCATGGGGAAATGTGGCCTTGTAGGATATCTATAGATGGCATCTACTTTTGTGAACTCTTTCAGGCCCATGACTCTAAATAACCACCTATATATTAATGGACACTTGATCTATGCCTTTAGCCCACATCTCTCCTCTGGGCTCCTAGCCCCACAAAAACAGTTGCTTATTTAACACATTTCTTTAGATATTTTATTTATTTTTATTTTATAACTTTTACTATAGAGAAGTGGGGAACAAGTCAGGATTAGGTACATAAGTAATCTACGTGCAGGTCAAGTTTGGGCCTCCAACTGGTCCTCACTTACCTTGGTTTAGGATCAGGTACACTTTGTGTTGTTACATTTCCCCCTGGCAGTGTCCTGCAATTGCTGATCCCTCCCTTGTGTTATTGTGATTAATGTTCAGGTCTCACTTATGAGTGAGAACATGTAGTATTCAGTTCTTTGTTTCCCCAATGTTTGCTTTTGTCAGATTAGTCAAAGATGAGTTGATTAAAGCACATCAGTTTTATTTTCATGTTCTACATTCTGCTCCATTGGTCTATGAGTCCATTTTTGTACCAGTGTAATGATGTCTTGGTTACTACAGTCTTATAGTAAAGTTTGAAGTCTGGCAGTGTGATACCTCCGGCTTTGTTCTTTTGCTTAGAATTGCTTTGGCTATTTAGGCTCATTATTGCCTCCATGAATTTAATTATTATCTTTTCCAGATCTGTGAAAAATGATGTTAATAGTTTGATAGAAATTGCACTGAATCTATAGATAGCTTTGGGAAGTATGGGTGTTTTAATAATATTGATTCTTCTGATCCATGGGCATAGGATATTTTTCCATATGTTTGTTTCATATTTCATTTCTTTCAATACAGAAATAAAACTCCTAGAAACAAATGAAAATAATGATTCAACATACCAAAACCTCTGGGATACCATTAAATCTGTGCTGGTAGGGAAGTTTATAACATTACATGGCTACATCAAGAAAGCAGAGAGGAAACAAAAAATACATAAAAAAACTTACAAGAACTGGAAAAACAAGAACAAAGTAAGCCCAAAGCTAACAAAAGACAAGAAATAACCAAAGTCCGATCAGAACTAAACAAAACTGAGACCAAAGAAACCACACAAAGGATCAACAAATCAAAAACTTGGTTCATTGAAAAGATAAACAAGAGTGGCAGACCCTTGGCTAGATTAACAAAAATAAATGAGAGAGAAATTCAAATCTATACAATCAGAAGTGAAAAAGGCAATATTACAACCAGTCATGAAGAAATACAGAAGATTACCATATATTATTATAGACATGTATTTGTGTATAAATTAGAAAATCTAGAGGAAATAGATACATTTCTAGAAACACACAACCTCCCTAGATTGAAACAGGAAGAAACTGAAACCCGGAACAGATCAACAAGCCACAAAATTGAATCAGTAATAAAAAATACAAAAAGAATTGTTTCATCTAATAATTGCCTTGATCTTTCTTTCATGACAACTACTATACATGTTGAAAAATTTCTTACAATGTTTTTGGTGGTCAAATTTTTAAGAGTTAACCCTAAAGCATTTTCAAATTGGGCATTTAGGTTCATATTGCTTTATATAAGCTCATTTTCTTTTTTTATCAATGAAAATATTCTTCCCAGTTGTCCTGATTTTGATTTTGCCATGAAATCCATATTGCTTTTGCTAATTCAGATTTTAGAACAGTTTCTGATTTTGGCTTGAAGTGTTCCACAAAATACATCTTTTTCTTCTCTTTGCACTTCTTCTGATAAAGTGTTTACACTGAACTGTAGCCCATAGCAAATATGCAAACACCAGAAAACACCAGTTAATAATTTTTGGAAAGTATTTGAAGAACATGTCTTCAGATCGCCTAGGAAGCTCAATAGCACTACTCAGAATCATGTGTCAAAATTGCCCATTTAAGAACTTGGCATTCAAAACTTTTTAATTTTTGGAGAATTACACATAAGAGTTGCTTAAAGTATACTACATGTAGACATTTGTTAATTGTTTTTATTTGTAAGAACAGCTCACCCTTGTCAGCAGAAAGGGCCAAAAATACACACTTGAAATGTGACAAGAGCTGCAAGTAAAACTAATGGATTGGACTGTGACCACTTCTCTACTACATGCTCCTGCCCTGGTTCCTAAAAACGTCAATGGTCACCTTTCACCCTGTGAGTATCAGACTGTCTGGCTCTTCACTTGATGTCAGTGGATTCCATCAAGCCAGCAGTCTTTATGTTAGCTGTTGAGCTTTAATTTTCACAGAAGGATTATTTTACTTTTTTCTGAACCTTTGACTGACTTTTCTTGAAATTCTGAAAAACAAATTCCCTGAGGAATATAGAAAGGAAATTCCACATGGAAGTAGCAATCCTTGCAACAGTCTCCTTTTATCCAGTTTGGCTCTCCTTCAATCCTTTGTCATATCATATTCAGAGTCATTTTCTATAAATACAAAACTGGTGAGGTCTTTTTTTGAAATGTCTTTAATGGCTTCCCCATTGCTTTTAGCACCAAATCCTCAAAATGGAGAAGGCACCTGCAAACCTCTCTGTCCTTTTTTTTTTTTTTTTTTTGAGTTGGAGTCTCACTCTGTTGCCCAGACTGGAGAGTGCAGTGGCCGCTCCCGGCCACCGCAGCCTCGACCTGCTGGGCTCCGGCGATCCTTCCACCTCAGCCTTCCAAGTAGCTGGAACTACAGGCGCGCGCTACCACGCTCGGCTAATTTTTTGATTTATTGTAGAGATGAGGTCTCGCTTGCCCAGGCGGGTCTCAAACCCGTGGGCTCAGGCAATCCACTCACCTCAGCCTCCCAAGGCGCGGGATTACAGGCTGAGCCACCAAGCCTGGCTTGTCCTCTTATTTCACTTTTCTTCCTTTCAGCTTCTGCTTTCCACTTGAGCTACATGGGTCCCTTTAAGTTCCATGCTCTTCCTCCCACAGGGCCTTTACATACATTGTTTCTTGCATCTGAAAACCTTCCTCACACCTCATTCTTCTGATATCAGCTCAAATGACATTTCTTTGTTTTGCCTACCTTAAGTCCACGTCATTTTTAAAAATCTTCTCTAAAGCTGTCTTCTTTTCCAAAATACTTAGCTCAATTCATAGTTATACAACAATTTGTGTAGGGTTGTCTGATGAATATATTTGTATCTGTATTTTATAAGCTTCATGGAAGCAAGACTATGTCTCTTTCTGCTCACCAGTGTATCTCTGATGTCTAATAGTATGCATAGCACAGAGCAAGAATTTAAATACATACGTTGACTGAATGTTAAATGAACAAAGTAATAGTAACAGGAAGAAGTAAGGCATGGTATATGTAAAATTCATGGCCCCATCAATCATGGTAAAAAGAAAATATGTCCTGTGATAAATATTTGACAATATAATTAAGTACCTATCATGTACCAGGCAATATGCTATTTTCTGAAATATAAGAGTGAACAAATCAACAACAAAAACGTCTGTCTCCACTGGAGCTTATACATTCTCAAAGGAGGAAACATAAATGTGGAAAATTAGTAAGTATACATAATCTGCTAGATGGTGAAAATACTATGAAGAAAAATCAGGGAGAAGCGTTAGCATATTTGGATGGGGGTAGGAATCACACATTTATAAAGGGTGCTTAGAAAGCCTCATGAAGTTGACAGATGTGAAAAGATCTAAAAGAGGTAAGGTAGTGTGTCATCAAGATGTCTAAAAGGGGAGTATTTCAAGTAGGACTCTGGGGTGGAAAAATGCCTGGCATGCTTAAGGAATACCAAGAAAACCGGTTTGGCTGGAGGAGAGTAAATGTGGAGGAGAGTAGGAAAAGATAAGTTTTGAGGTGATGGGGAAAGGAGTGAAGATAGTGTAGGACCTTGTAGCCTATTGTCAGTGTTTTGGCTTTTATTATAAGTGAGATTGAAACCACTGGAGGTTTTTGAAGAGTTGTGGCATGACCTGACATTATTTTTACAGGAGAATATTGGCTACTTTGTTAAGAATAGATGGTAATAGGTTAATGCCAGAGAGACTAGGGGCTATTGCAGTAATTTCAGCAATGGTTCATGGTTAATGATGCAAGGATATGTGTGGTAGCAAAGGAGGTGAGAAGTGTTTAGAGTCTGGATATATTTTGAAGTTAAACCAATAGGATTTGCTTCTGGTTGGGATATAGACTGTGAGGAAGAGAGGAATCAAGAATGAATCTGACTTTGAAGGTCTAATCCAATGGGTGAATAAAGGTGCTGTAATCTGGAGTGTCAGTGGGGAGGAACATTGTAAAATTGCAGGTTTGGACTAGGGGAGTGTGAAGACAAAATTGACTCCATCTTGCATGCTAATCTAGTGTTGACTTCTGATCAGCCCCTAGTTCCATGAATGTCTCATGATTCCCACTTTACTTACTTACTTACTTAGTTGAAGAATATGTCAACCTTGATGTTACCACACAAATTATAGGCTATGATGCAGATACCATTCTTTCTTGTTCTGAAGGGTAGTCTTTAATTGTCTTGTGGGAGTACTTATTCCCTTTCCCTATGGTATATAATTCCTGGGTCTGAGGAGTAACAGCACAGAGATCCACCTGTCATATGGCTGCCCAAGACCACACTTCTGTCTATTAGTTCCCTCTATAAAACATCCTTTACCAACCAACTGGACTTATCTGCTTTGTTCTTTGGTCTGTCAGCTCCTTTGGCATTTGGGGATCATTTTGCCTATATAGCCCTTTCATGGAACAGGGAGATAAGGAATCTAGGTTACAATTTTGTAAAGTCTGAAATGTCTAGAATCAATTCAAGTGAAAATATTGAGTAGGTGATAGAATACGAATGAAGTTCAGACATCAGGATGGGGCTAGAGATGTTAATTTGGAAATTGTCAGCGCAGAGATTGTAATTATAGCCATGAGACAGGATGACATACTCAAGAAAGTAACTAACATTAAAAAGACAAAATGTTCAAGAACTGAGACATTTTAATAATAGGGATAGTGGGAAAGAACAGAAAACCAGCAGAGGACTGAGTAGTGACCAAAGAAGTGGGAGAAAAACCTGGAAAATGATTGGAGGTCTTGACAACACAGTAGTCTAACTTTGAATGAAAGTGATTCTTTTTCATCTTAGCTAGTTGGCAAAGAAGCAGTCTCACATCAACTGTACAGGCTACTTCTTAATTTCTGCTAATGGAAGCTTCAGTACTAACAAAGGAGTGACACCACTTGCACACACAGAATTTCTACTTGACTTCTAACCTTAAACTTGGGAAAAAAGGCAGCTGATCTCTAAGACTGTTGCTGCCTTTTGAGTTCTGTTGACAGTATTGAGGCTAGTCAAGAGGTAGTTTTACTTAATATGAAATATAAACATGCATTTCTATAAATATAATTATCTGCAAGAGAATTGCTGAGCATATGCCTTTTATCCTGTGTTGATTGGAAGACATCACTTTCTTAAATTAGTTTACTTTTTTGTTTGGGGATTGAAGAAAGTAATTAGGACATTGGGTGCTGAACAGAAACTCTTCTCACTAAAACTGGTTGGGAATATCACCTAACAGTGGGATAGGATTAAATTCTCATTCTAGGTACCTTCACTTAAACCACTTTGTGTGATCACCGTGTTAATGTAATTTTTTTTTTACAGCTTTCAGATGTTATTTTTTTCAAATGTTTCTTGGATACACAAACTGCAATAATCTGATCTCATTTTAAAGTAAGTATGAGGTATAGAAATGAACTTTCCTTTGGTTAGGATAAAGCTTATTCCAGGTGCATGATGATGTTAACCTAGAGCTGTTAGAAATAGGGCCAAAGTTTAACATGCTGGCCGTTGTCGAACCAATAACCTCAGTTGAACACACTAGTTTCCTTAGGAGCCAGAGGAGCCTGGTGGTGAGCTAGGTTCGTATCCTGAGCCTGACATTGATACTTGAATTTCCTTGGGCATGTCACTGTGTGTCTCTGGGTCTTGGTCATCATTTATAAAGTACAATAACATCTCCTTCATAAGATTTATTTATGAATTACAGGAGATACTATATGTAAAATCACCTAGCACAAAGCAGGTGCTCAACAAAGTTGAATGTGGATGGGCTGAATTCAGTCTGGCTATGCTTGTGTAAAAGAAAAAATAATAAAGAGAATCATCTCAAAATTTAGAAGACCTAAAAAAAAAAAAAATACAGAGAGGTACCAAAAAGGGAAAGGAGTATTTACTTTTGTGATTTTACTACCTGAAGGAGTGGCAGAGCATGCAGCATTCAGATAGGAAAACTGGGGACTGGGCAGACAGGGGTGCCACCCCAAAGAAATATTTCTATCTGGCAATAAGAAACAATAGTAATGAAAACTAACAGATATACTGAAAGCCTATCTTCATTTTATAATTACCGTATTTTGTAAGTGCTATTGTCCTCATTTTATAGATGACAAAAGTCAAAGTGTTTAACTTAATTGAAGTCATACAGGAAAAAGTCAGTAGAGATGGCTGTAGCACCTAGGAAGGCCTTGCATCTTTTTATTTCATTCAGACCTGATTTTTCTAAAAAAGAAGGAATGACATTAAAAGGAGAAGAATGCAAAGCTGAGGGTAATGACTGAATAAGCATAGTATTTTAGGAATATATAAACATTTCTTGTAGAATAGTCATTGAAAATATGTTAAGATTGCAAGGCCATCTTTAGCTGGCAGCAAAACAACAGCAGAAATCATTTAGAAAAAGGGTACAGTAACCATCAAGGACTGTGTTATGATGAATACTTATTTGCCTCTGCCTGAAGAATAGAGCAGTGAGAAGAAAAAGCATAGAGTAAATGAAAATGTATCTGAGTCACAATCAGATGAAATGTTTTGGGCCTAGAGCCAAAAGAAAACAAATTCTGCAATTACATTATTTCCCATGTCCCTAAAATTGACTTACTAATTTTTTCCCTTCTATATCTCTTAGAAATCTATAAAATGAGGGCTTTTGGCCAAATAATTTCTATGTTCTTCTCCAGTTCTTAAATTTCAGGATTTTATTCAATTTTTTAGTTAAGGGAGGGAAGAGAGACATTTGAACTTTTAATAAGAATTTTCTGCTTTATCAGAAAGATAAAGCAACATGTCCTTGACTTAGTAGTAATTCTCCATAGGACATAATTGTTTATTTGTACTTTATGCTTCGCATATCAGTAAGAAAATATTTCAAAAAACTCGTTTCAGGCCAGATGGATATAAAAGAATCATAAGCAAAGAAGTTATCAGATGTATCCTCAAAACCCTAATTCTAGATTGGAAAGATTTCAAATCATATTTTAAAATTAAATCCAGTGAGAGTTTCTACACTATAAAAAAAATCTCCAAAATCCATCTGGAATGGTCAGTTTAATTTGGCTATTCTAGTGAACAGTTTGGTGTAAAAAGTAGTTGACTGTGTTGCAGAATTAAACAATACATTGACTACATCAAATCTGTAAATACAAGTAAATTTTTAGCACATTTTGAAGGACTACTTAAAGTCGTCTAATTCTTTTAATGGAAATATACAATGTTATCTAGATATTAAAATTCAAGGACAAGCTCATTCTCTGAAATATTAGGTCTTGGGTCTTCTCAAATTCATGCCACATTGGTAAAATATCTTCTCCTTTATAGAATATAATATAACCCTAACAAGTTACAGGATTCCCACTACTAAAGCAAGAGTAAAATGTGTTGTTGATAATATCATCAGGTTAATTAAGGATTATTAGTAATAAGAAAAGAGGTACTTTAAAAATGCGGACACCACTGAAAGCAGATTTATCAGAATGTGGGTTCAACAATACAAAATAACCTTAATGTGACAAATTTACTAATCTAATACCAATGTATTATTTTGGTAAATCATTTAAGTCCTCTGGGATTCAACTTCTTCCTCTGTAAAAGAAGTTTGGGTTGAATTAATTATTCTCAATGAGGGCACATAATAATTGTAAATATTTATTGAATACTGTATGTCAGAAATTATTCTAAGAGCTTTTACATGTATAATATTATCGGGTCTTTAAAACAACCATATGAGGTAGTTACTAATGTTTTCATGCTTTGTTATGAATTATAAAACTAAAGCCCAGAGAATTTCAATAACCTACTTAAAACTTCATAGCTATTGAGTGGTGAAAATAGGATTGGAAATGACGCTATCTGGTCCCAGAGTTCGTGTTCTTAAGCACAATGCAATACTGCTTATTTTTCGAATATTATGTGCTTCTATGTTCTCTCCTTCACTTGAGAACATTTTCTGTAGTGGGCAGAATAATGATCACTCCCCTCACTTAAAGATGTCCATGTCCTAATCTCTGAAACCTGTGAATATGTTACCTTACATTGCAAAACAAACCTTGCAGATATGTTTAAATTAGGAATCTTAAGATGAGTAGATTATCTTGAATTATCCAGGTTGGCCCAATCACAAGGGTCCTTATATAAGAGGGAGGCAGGAGGATCAGAGTAAGAAAAAAAGAAGTCCAAGTGTTCTGATTGTTAGAAAAGGGGCACAAATCAAGGAACATAGGGGGGACAACCTCTGGAAGCTGGAATAGACAAGGAACAGATTTTTCCCTAAAGTCTCCAGAAGGAATGCAGTATGGTTAATACCTTGATTTTAGCCCCCTGAGACTTATTTCAGACTTTTGACCTATACAACTGTAAAATCATAGGTTTGTGTGGTTTTAAGTCACTATGATAATTTGTTATAGCAGCTACAAGAAACTAATACACTACCATGGTGAGTATCTGTTAATGATTGGTCTGCTTCTCAAGTTTGCTGCGGTGAAAGAGAGGTCATAAATCCATGGATGAGACAACTTCTGAGGTTCTTTTAGCTCCAAAATCATATACATAGATGATATGTATTTTATACAGACACATGATAAATTCCTGTTATAACAGGTAGCCATTAAGATGAAGTTTTATTAATGGCTCTGATAACAACAAGAGCAACAGAGTCTAATTATATCTGTCAGACAATACCAGGAACTTACAGTAAAAAATTAAGTGAAATTGATTTACAGTCAATATTTTTCATATTGTCATATGTATGATGAAAAATTATTTAAAGCATTAAATTAACCAAGCCTTCAGCATAAAGAAACAGGTTAATGAGTTTCCTCTGTGAGAAAAAAAAAGCAACATCTATTTAAGTTTACTTACAAATGAAAGAAATGCTGGACTAGAGTCAGATGCTATTAGATGATAGTCTTAAGTCAACATGTGGATATATTTGAGAACGCCTTCTTTTTCTTTTTAAAATACAAAATTTTTTGCTCCAAGAAAAATTACTCACAAGCTCTAATATTTCTGATGCAATGTTTAGGATTTGTGTGTCCAAGTGTGTCTTTAACAACCTAAGGAGATTGATTGAAACCAAAGTAGACATGCATTGTATCAAGGGTGAGGTGAGAAAGAAAAAGATGAGCTAATTGAGAGAGTTTCAATCAATATCATCCCTAAGAAAAATCTGAGTCATGATATAATAAGAAAATTAATTTAGAAAAAAGTAGAGAATTATGTTAAATTCACAGAAAAAATGTGCATAATTATTTGTATAATCATTTGACAAGCTTCTCTAACATTTCAAAATATCAGAAATTTTAGAGCTGTTTTTATGACAATATTTAGCTGACATAACTAATCTTGATATTATCTTATATTTAGGTTGCATATGAAGAAATTTTTCCCACTTACCTTCAGGGATATCAGAGGAAGGTTCAGAAATGAACTAATTGGCAAACGCTGAGAGGTACTTGCTCAGGAGCATATAAATTACAGTGTTTTATAATACCTTACACAACTCTGAAATAATTTAGAGAGTATCATGGCAAGAAGCTAAATCTCAGTGGAGCTTTAAAAATTTTTTTTAACATCTTAGAATTTCCAGCCCATGTGGAAAAGTGGATTCCATTTCCTAAAGAGAATATAATAAGTATGTGAGTATTAGAACAGAGTTGCTTGTGTAGCTCAGCTGGTTTTCTGGGAACTTATTACTGTACAAATTGAAAATGATTGTATGCATTTTACAAAAACATTGTGTGGTTCTGAAGTAGCATCTTCCATCAGATGTGTGAGGTTAGAAAGTTCATTTCACTGGGTTAACAGTTGTTTATAAAACATGAATTTATAAAGTGCATGTTGCATAATTGCAAAGGGGCAAGAGAGTGGTTCACAAAAGAAGGAAGCGAATATGACTTTTCAAGGATCTATTTAGACAAGCAAGACATGAATATATGAGCAAGATGGAGAAAAATGGAACCCACAAACAAGTATGTAATAACGTAACATGGGCTGTGGCAATAAGTGCTGAGGAAATTCAAAGTGAGAGAGATGAATGGAAGGCTCAGTGAATGAGGAAATGGTCCTAAGAAGACAGCTCTTGATGGGCTAGGCTGTAGAGTTCACTCAGAATTTTAATAGTCTGAGGAGAGAAAGAAGAGCATTCTGGACAGATGAGGATGCAGAAACTAATGGACATGTACTGGATGATGCCTATGTGTCAAAAATAGTCCTAGGTGCTAACAATACCTCAGTGAGTAAAACAATAAAAATCCTTCCCTCATAGTTTCTATTCTGTAAAAATAAGTACAATGAATAGTTTCTTAGATGATTATAAAAAAATAAAGCAGAAAACAAAGCAGAAAAGATGATTTGGGAGGGAACAACTTTCAATAAGGTAATTCAGAATTCAGTGACACTGTGTAAATCCTGAAAGAAGTAAGGAAGCAAGTCTTATATCTAAAGGCAGAGGATCTGGGCAGGAGGGTCAAGCCTTGAGGCCAAATCACACCTGGTGTGTTTGAACAAGAATGTGCAGGGAATGGAGCTGGAGCAAGATGAACAAAAGGAGAAGTGTAGGAGATGAGATCTGAGATAGTGTAGGATCACTTGGGTCATTTAAAGAACTTATGTGTTTATTCCAAGTGAAATATGAAGGCACTGGAGAGTTAGAACAGAAGAGAGGTCAGGCACAGTGGCTAATACCTGTAATCCTAGCACCTTGGGAGGCTGAGATGGGAGGATGAAGACAGGAGTTTGAGGCTAGCTTGGGCATCATAATGAGCTCTCATCTCTATAAAAAAAAAAAATAGCTGAGTCTAATGGCACAAGCTGGCAGTCCAAGCTACTCAGGAGGCTGAGGCTGAAGGATTGCTTCAGCCCAGGATTTAACGCTATGATCACACCACTGCACTTCAACCTGGAAGACAGAGCAAGACTCTGTCTCTAAAAACAAAAACAAACAAAACACAGCAAAGTGACATGAACCAGTTTACGTTCGACAAGAACACTCTGGATGATGTGCTGAGGATAGACATTATGCGGCAAGAGTGGAAGGGGGACTGGAGGTGGGAAATGAGAAATCTGTTGCAATAATCCAAGAGAGAGAAGGTGGCGGCTTAGACCACAGTGGTAGTTGTGGAGCTTCTGAAAATTGGTCAATGACCTTATTGTGTAGATAGAACTCACATACTTTGCTGACAGATCAAAAGTGTGGGATGAGAGCAAGCACAGAGGGAGGCAGAGAGCAAGAATGAGAGAGGAAATAAAGGAGTGAGATAGAAAGAAGGTGAATGAGACTGAATCCCAAACAGCTGGAAAGATGGCGTTGCCATTAACTGAAATGAGGAAGACTGTAGGAAGAGCAAATTTGAGGTAAAGGTTAAATACTTAGTTTTAGGCATTTAAAATTGATGATACCTATTAGACATTCAAGGGGATATGTGGTTGGATGTGAGTCTAGGTTTGAGGAAGAGTTACGTGAGAGAAATAAAAATTTTGCAGTTGTAAGAGTACATTGTACTTAAAGTCTGAGGATTGCATAAGGATCACCAAGGAACTGAATATAGATTTTTTAAAAAGGGTCAAGCCACGAACTCTAGGACATTCCAATGTTTAGAGAGGTGAGGAGAAGATGACGTATGAAATTGAGAGCAAGCAACTAGCTAGAGGCAGGAGAAAAGCCTGGAGGATGGGTGTTCTGGAAGCCAAATGAAGAAACTACTTCAAGAGAAAAAGACATCAACTATGTCCAGTGTTACTGAAAGGCTAAGTAAGAGGAGAACTGAGAATTTTACATTATACTTAGCTACACAGAGATTATTGGTAGCTGAAAGACTTGGTGAATTCTGATTACATCAATGTAATCATTCTTTTCCTATGCCCTATCCCCTTGGGGGTACAATGTGGTCTTAACATCAAAAATAAAAGTTTCAAGTTTCTAGTGGTTTAAAAATATGACCACCATTTAAAAAATACACTCACCTTCAGAAGGTGGGGCTTAATGTCCCTACTCTTGGTGAGGGGAGGCTGGGCTTTTCTCCTAACTTAGATGACTGAAGTGAAAGTGTGTGATGTCAATTAGAACATTAAAAATTGTGGCTTCTTCCCAGGACTTGATTGCAACTTCATAAGGTACTATGAGGAAGAACTACCCAGATAAGCTACTCTCAAGTTTATGACGCACAGAAACTAAGAGAACAAATGTTTATTGTTTTTAAAACACCCAATTTTGGGATAATATGATATGTGGAGATAGATAACTAATACAGATCTTGGTACCTGAAAATGGGGTTGCTGTCATAGCAAATACATAAAAAATGTGGAGTGGCTTTGGGACTAAGAAATTGCAGAAGCTAAAATAAATTTGAAGGGAGTGAAAGCTAATGTACCTTGACCATACTGTTAGTAGAAGTCAGGACTTTTGACCGTCAAGGAGGCTCATGGAAAGTGAGAAATATCTTATTAGAAACCAGAGGAAAGGGATCCTTGTTACATGGTGTCAGGTAGATTAGCAACACTGTCACCTGCAATAATATGGAAAATAGAAAATGTACCTAATAAACTGAATGGACTAGCTAAGGAAATTTCTATGCAGAATACTGATTTTTTGCTGCTTAGTTTCTTTTTTCTTCTTATAGCAAACATGAGAGGAAACAGCTAATATTATGGAAGGTCTGATAAATAAAAATCAATTAATGCTTCTAGTTTTTATAATCCTCAGCTTTCTCAAAAGGCAAAAAGATGCTAAAATCAAGTAATGGCTTCTGGGCAAACACCAAATCAAGGGCTCCACCAGGTCTAACAATGAAGATAAAAGTGTAGCCATAAAAACTTTGTATAAAGACATCAGAAAGATCAATGATAGTGCCTCAGAATGCCATTTTGTCAGAAAAAAAGGGACCTTATAAGATCTGTATGTCTCAGAACTCCCCTCAATCAAACATTATGGCTTCTAAGAAGCTTAAGAACATTATCCCTCAGAAAAAGTCTAAATAGAGAAGAAGTTACCTTGATTTGTATGTGTAGATTTGTGTAATAAATTAGACCCTAATAATATTCACAGGAGACCCACAACATTTTAAAAATAAGTATATCTGCAGAAATATTGCCAACTTGGACTGACGGAGACAGAGTACCAAATAAAAAGAGGACTTTGGACTCCAAAATTCTATCGACAGGGAGCAGGCTCAGAAGATTACTCAGCTATAAGCACATGATATCTTTCATAAAAAAGGAAGGTATCAAACTTCAGAATGAGTATAAACCAGTGACTCCTGTGTATCTTCCATATTCACTTATTTGAACAAGAGTCCATAGTGGTTACCTTATGCCTATATCGCCATCAAATATAGGGTATGGGGAGGGAATAAGAACTTGTGTCTCTAGTTTAGATCAAGAGAAAATACATCTGATGCTTCATTCATACTTCAACCTCATTTATATGACTACTTCCAGACTTCAAGTTAATACTGTATTAGGGTTCTTGGGAAGGGAGAATGTATTTTGCATGTGGGAGAAACATAAATAAGTTGTGGCCAGAGTATGGATTGTGATGGTTTTACAATATGTCCATAATATTAGCTCTTTCCTCTCATGTTTGCTATAAGAAGATAAAAGAAACTAAGCAGCAAAAATCAGTATTCTGCATAGAAATTTCCTTAGCTAGTCCATTCAGTTTATTAGGTACATTTTCTATTTTCCATATTATTGCAGGTGACAGTGTTGCTAATCTACCTAGTGTTGCTAATCTACCTCTAAATATTTGTTGCTTTTTTGATACTTCTCTGATCAGGAAGTAAAGTTTAATACTTACTCCCTTGAGCGTGAGCTGAATTTAGTGACTAAATGAATAGAACGAGTATGGTGTAAGTGACAGAGTGTAGCTTCTGAAATGAGGACATCAAAGACATTGTAGCATCCTCTTTTTTCTCTCTTTCTCGAATCACTTGCCTGGGGATCACTACCATATCACAGGAACATGTAAGCAGGTCTATGGAGAGGCATATGTAGTGAGAAACTGAGGCCTTCAGCCCAGCGCCACTGAGTTTGGAAGCAAATCATCCAGTTCTAGTCAAGACTTCAGATGGCTGTAGTCTCAATCAACACTTCTTTGCCACCTCATGAGAAACACTGAGATAGAATCACTGAAATTCATGATCTGCAGAAACTGTGAGATAAAAAAATATATTTGTTGCTTTATGTCACAAATTTTGAGGAAAATTAGTTTGCAAAAGAATAAATGGCCTTGAAACATCACCCTCCAGCAGAATCACTGGTCCCGTAGCCCCTAAATTATCCTTTCAGGATCAAAGGATTAGTGGTAGGATGTGTGCATGTGTGGGAGGGGGAGGGGGCAGAATCCTTGGGCTCATGAATGACATTGTCTCTCATGCTTCCATCTGACTTTTCTCTTCTGGTCATGGAATCCTCTGCCATGTCCCATTTGCTACTGTCATAGTAATATTCTTTCATCTCATGAAAACACACATCACTCTCAGCTGGAAAAATGTTCCTCATCCTCATTTGTGCTACAGTCTGTCATTAAAACCACAAAAGAGAACTTTTTTTAAAAAGAAAAGCAAACCAAAAAAATGTATTTAGTATATAGCCAGGCCTCTAATACGGTCATTCTTTCATTGGCTTGATTTAGGTCTTAGCCCTTTTTTGTCCAGGAAGCTGACACAGTTTGCTCCTGAAGGACGAGACTGGAGGACAGTCTCAGAGACGACACACCTTGAATCACTCAGCAGTCTCTCTGCCCTCTGACTGCCAACCACTGTTAAGATCAGGTTCCTGTTTATCACCTCCTTCTGAGTAATCCATCTTATTTTCCAGCTTAATGCTTATAACAATATGATCATGACGATAAAAATAGATTTTTAAAGTTAAAGAACTTAATATACTGATTTTATTTGATTGATATGATCTAGGTGATTTCTTCATAAGGTAAAGTTTAACATTGTCATAAAGTTATTTATAATAATATAAAGATTGTTCCTCAATCAAAATTGTCCCAAAGGGACCAGTAGGCCCCCAGTCACTTGTAATGGATATTTCTGTGATACAATCTCTAGGCAATATGTATACAGTGACAACCTGCTATTTCTTCTGGGAAAAATGACAAAAGTGACATCTTACACACATGTTGCCATACTTGGGTCATTTGACTTTGCCATCATTACCACAAAGAATTGTGTTATGGGTTGAAATTCAGCCACAATCATCTATAGAGGCTGCCCAGAAGTCTGTGAGGTAGCTTGGCATGAAAAGTCTACTCATTAGGGTTGGTTTTCACTGGACCATGACTAAGTTTTCTAAGACAGAATCTAGTTTTATCAGTGAATTTTGAGACAGCGAAAGGTGATAGAGTGCAAAAAAAAGAATAGATTTGGAAAGAGAGTAAAAAGAAGAGTGAATTATGCAGAAGAACACTTAGCGCCTGCAGATAAGAATCAGAGCAGAGAGTAGAGTCACAAGGAAGACAGACTGTGAGAGTGGGGTTTCAAACAGCGCCTGCAAGTTCAAATTCATTGTGGGGCTTTATGGTACTACACATGAGAACAATTTCCCTTGTTTCTTACTTCCCACATAGCTTTACTCTAAATTCCTATTATCAGAAATAACCGAGCATTTGGTTATTTTAGATGATATAAATCAAGCACAGTGATCTCAGTTCTTTCTTAGGGTCTGCTATTAGCCTCATTATGTATAGTTCATCCTCCCATGTGCCTCCTTAAGTTCTCATAAAAATGACCCCTGGTTGGTCAACCCTCTACCCCTATGTCCAAATAGTAACAGAGGATGCCATTTATCAAGTGAGGTATTGTTTAATATATATCATCCCCAATCCTTACATCGAGCCAAGAGTTTCATTCACTGAATCGACTAATATTTATTTTAGAATTTATGATTCCCATTTTAAAAACAAGGAACTTGCATGCAGTTTACTGTAGTTAATCCTTATTTGTACCCCACATCTCTATAATAAAATAAAACAAATTAATTAAAAAAATAAGAAAATTGAAACTCAAAAAGACCTTGGGTCAGCACAAGATTGGGTTTGTTAATCTGTGTATTAAGTTCTGGGAAAAACGACCAAAAGATATTTCCTACACACATGTTGCCAAACTTGGGTCATTTGACTTTGCCATCATGACCACCAAGGACTATGCTGTGGGTTGAAATTCAGTCATAGTCATCTATAAAGCTAATAAATGCCAGAGTTGGGATTCCAACTAAGCATTATCTGACTCTAATGATCTACCACTAAACCAATACTTTTCAAATCTGGCTCCTAGCCGGGCTCGGTGGCTCAGCCTGTAATCCCCCGCTTTGGGAGGCTGAGGTGAGTGGATTGCCTGAGCCCACGGGTTCGAGACCTGCCTGGGCAACTTGGCGAGACCTCATCTCTACAATAAATCAAAAACCAGCCAGGCGTGGTAGTGCACACCTGTAGTTCCAGCTACTTGGAAGGCTGAGGCGGAAGGATCGCCAGAGCCCAGCAGGTTGAGGCTGTGGTGGCCGGGAGCGGCCACTGCACTCCAGTTTGGGCGACAGAGTGAGACTCCAACTCAAAAAAAAAAAAAAAAAAAAAAAATCTGGCTCCAGATGAGAGTTTATTCATTCAGCTAGTAAATGTAGAATAACTTACATGTACCAGTCACTAACTGAGGTACTACAAATTCAGCAGTAAGGAAAACAGACAAAAATTCTTTTGCTCTTGGATCCTCTATCCTAAAAGGTAGAGAAAGCAAGTAAAATTGTTAGTTGAGAGGCATAAAAACCAAGATTCCAAGATGTTACCCCCCAAATCCATTCATGTTGCTGGGAAGTCCATATGTTTGTCCTTCTTTATGGCTGTGTAATATTTCATCTTGTATATGTACCACATTTTTTTATCCAGTCTTGTCTTGATGGGCAGTCCAGTTGGTTCCATGTTTTTGCTATTGTGAATAGTGCTGCAATAAACATGCGTGTGTAGGTATCTTTTTCATCGAGTGATTTGAGTTCCTCCAGGTATTTTACCAGAAGTGGGGTTGTGAGGTTGTATGGAAGATCGAATTTTAGATCTTTTGGGAATCACCAAACTGTTTTCCACAGAGGTTGTAAATGGTGGGGGCCATGACAATCTGGGAATCAGCATGGGAACCGAATGAAGACACCTTCCTGGAGAGGCAAGGCCCCGGGGAGATTCCGCGTGCGTGGCAAAGCCCCGCGGAAAGTCTTGAGGAAAGTTCTGCATGACTGTTCCCCAACTCATGGCCACCTCCATGTTCCCATTATATTGTTTTACATAAGTCATATAGGAATAGTATGCTTATTCATAGTTTGGGAAGGAAACTTTGTGCACAAACCCACAGAAGGCAATGATGGTAAAAGCCATGAGTTACCAAATGTTCAAAAATATCCTGTGTCTCAGCAGGGAAAACATGACTAGCAGGAACATGACGACCCAAGTCTCAAAACAATTACCCGCCATTGAAACCGCCCTAGCAGGGTGTACTATTAACTGTTCGACAAACAAAACTCTCAAAGATTTAATGTTAAAACTTTGGCACCAGGAAATGTTGGAAACTGAGGACAGGCCTAGATCAGAAGAAACACCTAAATATGAACAACATAACATGAACCCTAATACAGAAACACCCAG
>CAUYQG010005015.1:0-13965 GCA_963574415.1 Tarsius wallacei
TAAAAAAAAAAAAAAAAAAACAAGCCGGGCTCGGTGGCTCAGCCTGTAAACCCGCGCCTTGGGAGGCTGAGGTGAGTGGATTGCCTGAGCCCGCGGGTTCGAGACCCGCCTGGGCAGGCGAAACCTCATCTCTACAATAAAAAATAAATTAAAAAAAAAAAAAATTAGCCGGGCGTGGTAGCGCTCGCCTGTAATTCCGGCTACTCGGAAGGCTGAGGCGGAAGGATCGCCGGAGCCCAGCAGGTCGAGGTTGCGTGGCCGGGAGCCCCGGCCACTGCACTCCAGTCGGGGCGACAGAGTGAGACTCCAACTCAAAAAAAAAAAAAAAAAAGATTACCAACTAATAAACCTCATTGGTAGGCTATTAGGTTTCCCAATTTTTGCTCACTTATATTTTAATCTTAGTTCTATTCCAACATTTTAAAAAAAGACCCTTGAGGTATCACTCATTTTTAAATTCCTAGTGCCCACACAGTGCCTGGCACACAGTATTTGTTAAATGAGTTTCACATAAGAGATAAACTTTCTGGTTAACACTGAGAGTTCCAAAATCAAACTGTAGTCTACAGTGCGTCATTTTCTTGATCTTAATTGCAACACAGTCCGTTGAATTAACCGATTAATCCAAAAGTAGTATCGCTGTCTTAAATTCTTTCTGAAGAAAAGCAAGATATGTGCAAATAAAACACAGACAAAAAGCTATGCACAACTAGAAGAGACTTGTGTTTTTCCTGCCCTGGCAAAGGAAGGAGCGGGGGTGGCCCGCTCGTGGGGGAGCGCCACCAAAACAAGAAGGTCGAGGGATACTTGGAGGCTACCCGCCCCTGCGTTCTTCTCAGCCAAGACCACTAGGCCTCAGCTCTTTTGCCCGATGCCTGCAAAAGGGACCACCCCGGGTGTTCAACGGAGAGCTGGAGCCTGGAGCCAAGCTGCAGATTCCGCGGTGACTCCTCGCACAACTCAGCTCGGTGCCTACCCGCCGCCTCCCTCCGCGCATGCGCAGCACCGCCAGCGCCCGCAGTGGTCTGCGCGCGGGGCCCTCCGCACGTCCACTCACCCGCCGGCGAGGCTGGGGGAGGGCGCTCGGTTTGTGCACCCCGACGCCCGGACCCGAACACACCGAAAAAACGACTGCCGGAGGAGCTCAGCTTGCGGCCGCCCCACATCGCGACAAAAGATCCCACCTCTTTTTCGGTCCCTCCCGAAACAGATCCTCAACAGGAAGGTTCCGAGACCCACTCTCGCCGCCTGCAGCCGACTTTCGTGATTGCATTAAATGTGTGGTTACTTTCACATTGAACATCCAGAAACTGCATGCACTGAACCTGTTTCTATTACCAGAAATGACCCTGAAGATCCTTTATGACCACCTCAAACCTCATGTTCAAAATAGACATCAACCATGCCATTGCTTTGTTATGTGATATTGTAAGCCCGTGTAGCTGTCACTTTTAACAAATGCCTCTTCAAGGACATTTATATTCTTATAAGATGCTGATCTGAACCCTCGAATCACAGAAGGCGGGCAGCACTTCTTTCGTAAAAGTAGAACTGTTTTCCCTTTAAAGACACTCAAATATCACAGAGGGCCAGAGTCCAAATTTAATTTTCTGCAAGTGACCGATATCCTTGACAGGGCATGTACTTCAAGTAGTAGGAGACTTATCAGCCTAGGCAGACTTTAGAGCTAGGAACAGTGATCAGTACCATTTTACTCCCAAATGTTCTAAAGGCCTTTAAAAACAATGATAAACCTCCAACACTGAAGGCAAAAAATCATTGTTTTCAACAGCCATGGTCAAATTGGTAAAGGGCTCTTTGAAAGAGTAAAATTTACTATTGAGAAATATTCTTTCATTTATGGCTCCTTAGCTGAAATATTGACCTCCTAACAGTGGTTGCAGACTTTTCAGTTATGTCCTCTTCAGAATCCTCTCCTTAGATACATGGCCATCTCTCCAAATGAAGGCAGAAAGTTTCACACAAAAGAACATTTAGCATGTTAACATTTATCTGTTGGGAGTGGCAGGTCCAAGGAAAAAGCAAAGTGCACGTACGATTAAATAATGTCCTAAGACTTTTATTTAAATGTACTTTTCATTGAATGTATCACACCTCATTGGTCTTCAGAGCTTTCCCACCACATTTTCATTCAATAAGAAAGGGAATCCATGATTTACACGAAGTCTTTTGAACATCCAGAACTAATTTGGCTCATATATGCAAAACTAGCTCATAGTACCTGTTATTAACAAACATCAGCAAAAGGCTTTTCCAATGACCCTTAAACCTGAGCTGTGTAGTAAAGTTGTATTCGCTGTAAAGCTGTATATGGCCATTGTTGGAGATCGTTCTATTATTATGGTTCCACCCATAAAGGTGCTGTAAACTAGAGTCTGTATGTTTATTTTGCTATACTAACATCTGTTTAAAATTTTGGAATTCAATTTTATACATTTTTTTCATCCAAGTTAAGGGTAAAGTGTTCCCTGACAGCTAAATTTTATCCCTTTGAAATATCCTACCACATCCAATTTAACTGGTTTTTGTTTACTCAAAAATTTTACATAAACTAGTAACTTAGAATCCTCTATAACTTACACTTTCATAATCATAATGTGGCAGATTGAACCAATGTGTTTACAGTAAAATTCTATGGAAGATATCCTGATAAACCTTTATGTTACAGGTATAACTTGTGTGCTAATTTAGGAGCCAACAAAAAGCCTACTTTCTCTTTTAGATTTTAGACATTACGGCCAAAATTACTTAAAACTGAAGAATTTAAGGGCTAGGCATGTTTACAAGTCATCTAATTCCTCTCTTATAGAGTTAAATAAGCTGAGGCCCATAGTGATTTCATGATTTACCTAAAACAAATCAAGTAGCAGAGAGAGGCCAGCCCGTTAACTCTACTTCCATCGAACTACGCAGTCACATGCTGCTTAACAGTGACATGTTCTGGGAAATGCATCGTTTCACTGTGGTGTGAACATCAGTGTGTACGTCCATAGACTTAGATGGTACAGCTTACTACACAACTAGGCTATATGGTATAGCATATCGCTCCTAGGCTACACACCTATACAGCATGTTACCATTTTGAACACTGTAGGCAAGTGTAACATAATGGCAAGTATTTGTATAACTAAACATAGAAAAGTAAAAATACCATATTATAGTACAGTAAAAATGCCATGTTATAATCTTATGGGACTACTGTCATGTATGTGGCACATAACTTGAGTACATTTTGGAAACTTTAATAAATTAAAATACATTTTAGTTTTATGTAAGAGAAGAAAAACTCAGTTTAAATGCAAACTTCCACAGGCAATACTATAGGAACTATGGGCCTAATACAACGCCTGTGTAAGAATTCCTAAACACAGCCAAAAATAATTTATTTTTTGAGTCAGGGTCTCACCCTGTCACCCAGGCTGGAGTGAAGACACAATCACAGCTTTCCGCAGCCTCGACCTCCTGGGCTCTGTTGATCCTTTTCCTCAGCCTCCCAAGCATCTGGGGCTGCAGGTGTACACTACCATACCCAGCTAATTTTTTAATCTTTTGTAGAGACAGAGTCTCACTATGTTGCACAGGTTGATCTTGAACTCCCAGACTCAAGTAATCCTCTCACCTCAGCCTCCCAAAGTGCTAAGTTTATAGGTGTGCACCACTCCCAGCACAACAAAAAATTTTTTACCTACCATTATACTTCATACATTTCTTTCAGGAAGCAAAATAACTCAGACACAAAAAATAGACTATCTTTGGGAAATTTACCTATTTGGTATTATTCCACTAGAAACAGATGCTTAACAGTCATTTTACAGTGGCAGAAAACATACAGTAATGAGATTCCACACCAATCTTTATTTTTATTTTGGGGCCTGAAACAAATCTCATAATTACCTTTTCCAAAGTACATTTTATTTCCTTAATGGTGTGGTTTAACTCCACTCCACAAAAACAATTATGATTAACACACTAGAAATATTTTAAAAGAGAACCTTTTAAAGAAGACAGTATTAACCAATCCAGACCAATGATTGTCTCAAAAACTGAATCTATTAATTTTCTGGTGTGCCATTTTAGAAAAGTTTCATAACCAAATTATACATCTAATTAACTTACATGTAAGTTTTAGCATTCACATCCTAAATCATGGAAACCCTATTTTATAAAATCTTACCACTCAAGGTAAATACTACATTGCATGTCAAGGAAATAATAAACTCTCTAAATTTGCCATTAAAAATCTGAAAAACCCAAATTACAAATTATAACACTGGTGTATCTACTGATAATCACAAACGTCATGATAATTTTTTTAAAAATTACAGATCTGACAAGCAGCTTGCAATTATGGCAGAGTAAATATTACTTTTGGCTCTAGCTCATATCTGGCCCAAAAATGTGAATATCATAGCCGACAGAATTTTTCTGTAGAATTTTATTTTGAAAATAATATTTCACTTCAAGATTGATCTAAAAAACATTTTAAGATATGAAAATGTTATACAACTTATCTATTACAAGTTAATCAGATAATTCTGCAATTAGGTATACTGTATTAGCTCACCTACATAAAAAATATTGCACATTTTCCTTTATTTTGTCTTCAGATGTGGCTGACGTCTAAACTATACAGAATTTCTAACTATTTTAAAGTTATTCTGTGAAATGTCATCTTTATAAATATCAGAACTAAATGCACTGTAAACAGCCATTTTGGTAAACATGCATTTATTCACAGTTGATTTATTTCCTTTAGATAAATGCATAACTGCTCAAAATTATAAAAGAATCTTATGTAGAGGTACAAGAGCACACTATACAAATCTATTCCTAATTTCATTTTGAGGAAACACTGATCTTGGCAAAAATCTGGCATTATTTTTAAAATGAACTATTGCTGGTAAGAAGGCATACTTTAAAACTTTTCTGTATCCGGCACCTGGCTTCTTTTTCTTTTAAAATTAAAATTGAAAACCATTTGTTTTCTGAGATTC
Organism: Tarsius wallacei; assembly: GCA_963574415.1. Classification (NCBI taxonomy): domain Eukaryota; kingdom Metazoa; phylum Chordata; class Mammalia; order Primates; family Tarsiidae; genus Tarsius; species Tarsius wallacei. The sequence goes on from CAUYQG010005015.1 coordinate 5,016, forward strand.
AGCTATCACTGCATAAGTGAATCATCATACAAAATGAACCCTGAAAGCAACTGAGCACTTAAGTTAAAATGCTTTGAGAGCCTTTTTCTACTCCTACGCTATGAATGCCTTAAACTGCTGGAACACTCACTGATCATAATTTTAAGAAACTGACAAAAATCAGACTATTTTAATGTTATGAAATTGACACAAACCTGCATAATACAGCACTCCTCCATTGAGTTGAGATCATATTATACTTTAAAAATATAAATAAATATATTGAATCATGAGTCTTGTTTCTATAACCCCAAAGTGTTTAAATATGCTTCTAAAACAGAAGTGGGTGGTGACTGTAGAATAATGTTCCAGACTTGACTATTAGTGTCAAACACAATCGTTCCTTACAAATTAACTCTACTGGTGCAACAGCTTGATTGATTCCAGCAATTTCATTTTACAGGAGTGAACCATACTTTATACGCATAGGGAATATGTTAATTAAAAATCCCCAAAATAGAAAGAAAAATTTAGAAAGTTGTCAAATGCTTCCAAATGAAAAGCAAAGGTCTATTTCTAGCCCTCTTCCATACCCTTGAAGTTAGAATTTGACAAAAGTCCATGGATACAATTTACAAAGTTTGACAAACTATTAAGTTTAAAACCATCTTCATTGGGGGGAGGTGAGAGAAAGTACCTTTAAAACCTGTTATACAAAATTCCAGCTGCCTTTGTTATAAAAGTACGTTCCTTATATTAAAATCATAAAATTAAGGTGCAAGAGTTTAACAAAAATGAACTAAAGAGCTTTATTGACATCACAGTACATTCAAGAATAATTTTAAGAACATTACAGCTGAAAGAGAATGGCATATTTATAGTCTTATTATGCACTATCTTTTTGAAAAAAATGTAATACAAAGAAATCCTATTAAGTAACTTGGAGCAGCATTGGAAAAGGTACACCTATTTACAGATTTAAAAAAAAAGATTCTGGTTTCACCTACACAGCCACAATGTGCCTCTATAATGAGACAAGCCCTTAAAACTCATGGAATTTTTTTAAACAACATCATGGCATTCTTGCCACATCATTCCTCAGCGCTTACGACGGGGGGGGGTTGTTGATCTGAAAAAGAAGGGAAAAGACAAAATTTAAAAATAAAAATGTATTTTACACTAAAATTCTGCAATTTTTAATAAATATTATTATATAGGATTTCTAACATTATTTAAGACTATGATCATTTATCAAGTACCAAACTGAGTTTATAAAAGAGAGAGAGAGAAAGGACACTTTCAACTTTGAATAAATTCAAAATTTAAAAAAAAATCAGACAAAATACTTTAAAAAGTATACTACCTTGATCGGGACTTAGACTTGTGTTTGCGGCTTGCCTTCTTACCAGACCTTTGAGATTTCTCCATGGATCGCGATCGACTATGTTTAGGCTTCTTAGCCTTCTTTTCTTTGCTACTTCCTGGAGATTCAGAACTGCTCCTTCCACTAGAATCAGAGCCTGAATGTTTTTTACTATCTTTGGTAGTACTTTTCTTACTATCTTGTCTAGAATCGTGTCTTATGATTTTAACAGACAAAGAACCACTCCGAGAGAATGTTCTTTCACTTTCTCGTTTTCTTTTTAGCCTATCATCCTGACTACTGAACTTCAAATCCTTTTCTTCCCTTTTTTGTTTCTCTTTTCTTTTATCCTGTTCACGCTCCCTTTCTTTGTCTTTCTTTTTCCTGTCTATGCTCCGACTCCTCTCCTTTTTCCTCTCTTGGTCTTTAGCCTCACCTTTATGCTTATGACTGCTCCCACTAAGATTTCCACGTTGATCATCAACTTTACGCCTATCTCGACTCCTACTGCGACTGGACCGATTGGCTCGTCTATCCCTTGAGCGACTTCTACTTCTACGTCTCTCTCGGGAAGGACTCCGATTGCGTCGTCTTTCTCTTTCAATGCTGTTTCTAGTAGATCTCCTTCTATCTCTAATCTTTCCCCTAGCCCTGTTGCTCTCTATTTTAATTCTGCGGGAGTAGCTTCTACTCCTGCTCCGTCTGGCTTTAATTGCTGGAGATCTGCTCCTGCTATGTCTCTTTTTCCTTTTAGGAGAAGAAGACCGAGAAGAAGTGCGACTACTACCTGAGCTAGAACTGTATGAAGAGCTAGAGACGGTACTACTGGTACTACTAGTTCTGCTATTGCTACTGGAACTACCACTACTAGAACTTCCTGATCTACTCCTTCCTTGTTTCTCTTTTTCTTTATGCTCTTTTTTTGGTTCTAAAATTGATGTAGTTTCATTTGGAGTTCTCTTCTTTTCATTAACCACATCACCGTCTGCTTCTCTTGCTTCTAGTAGTGATAAACTATTTTGCTCTTTATGGATAAACTCATTCATCTCTTTTGTAACCCTTTCTGTTTGTTGCTTTTCTTCTGAAACAGAAAAAGACAGAAACACTTAGAAAATCTGAATGTACTCCTATATCATCAAATTTCAAGCTGCCAGACTGCAACAGTAGAGCAGCACTATTCAATAGAAATAGAGTGCATGCTACATAAGTAATTCAAAATTTTCTAGTAACCACATTAAAAAATAAAAAGAAACAGGTAAAATTAATTTTAATATTTTATTAACCCAACATACAGAAAATATTATTTCAACACATAATAAATGTAAAAGAATAGTGAGATATTATAGTGTTTTGGTTTTTTGGGTTTTACATTTAATTTTTTTATTTTATTTTATTCTATATTTTTTATTTTTTTTTTGAGTTGGAGTCTCACTCTGTCGCCCAGACTGGAGTACAGTGGCCGCTCCCGGCCTCCGCAGCCTCGACCCGCTAGGCTCCGGCGATCCTTCCGCCTTAGCCTTCCAAGTAGCTGGAACTACAGGCGTGCGCTACCACGCCCGGCTAATTTTTTGATTCATTGTAGAGATGAGGTCTCACCAAGTTGCCCAGGCAGGTCTCGAACCTGCGGGCTCAGGCAATCCACTCACCTCAGCCTCCCAAGGCACGGGATTACAGGCTGAGCCACCGAGCCTGGCTTATTGTCATTGTTCATAACAATAACTTCAGATCCTCTGGAAAGTCAGAGGATCATTGCCTATTGTTTGCGCAATGTCATGTGTCAAAAGGCATTTTCCCAGCGAATTGTGGTTCTGGTCAGTATGTTTTCTTGGACCTGACTGCAGATGTCCTCCCCGTGTCCCCAGTGTTTTACAGAAATTTTATATCCAGGCAGTAAATGACCATTTTAACTGGCAGTATTTTAAAGCTCCTCTTCTTCCCAAGAATCACGTTCATTCTAAAACTCTGGCATGCAGCCAGCAGAAGTCGTTGCCCCTCCCTAAACACTAATTCATTCAGTGAATAACCCCCAGCCCCTACACCATGCAGGGCTTGTGCTTTCTAAGGTAACACTGAGCCTGCTGACCAACACAAATTACCTGAGGCAGACTGAAAGAATAAAGCAGACTCATTAAGTGGGAATTCATGCATCAGAACCTATTAGAACAAGGGTCTACTGCTATTTCCCCAGCTTACGGCACCATCTCCTTAGGATTCTGGAAGAAACACACGACTTTGGCTGGGCCCAGTGGGGTTTGAGCCTTTCGTTGTGCCACTGGTAGCGGTGTTCCTGGGGTGAGGAGCCGGCCATGGCAGCACTTGCAACCCCACAAAAGTCTCCGCTGAATCCATGGCCAGGCTGGGGAGAGGCTGACGTTAGATTGTTTTGTGTCTCAAACTCCCAGTTTCTGAGCCCTTTGTCATCCCTCCACGATCTCTTCTAAAATCTTCCATTCTGGGCCCAATGTCAGTGAAGCTTCCCTCTCTCCTGATTGAAAACCTTCTCTAGGAAACCTTACTCCCATTAATGATGTAATGTAGTGATGTGTGAATGATGGCTGGAACGTTTAGGCAGGAATTCAAACAGTGTAATGGCTCATGGTGATCAATTTCAGTTTGCCTATATTTTCTCTTGTTTTTGTTTTGTTTTGTTGACTCGGAGTCTCACTTTGCCATCCAGGCTGGAGGGCAGTGGCATACTCATGGCACCGCAGCCTTAACCTGATGGGCTCAGGTGACCCTTCTGCCTCGGCCTTCCAGGTAGCTGGAACCACAGGCAAGCACCACCATGCCTGGCTAATTTTTTGACTTATTGTAGAGACAAGGTCTTGCCAAGTTGCCCAGGCTAGTCTCGAACTTCTGGGCTCAAGCAGTCCTCTCACCTCTGCCTCTGTCTCCCAAAGTGTTGGGATGACAGGCATGAGCCACCGTGCCCGGCCATATTTTTGAGGGAAACATTACCTGCACCAAAGATTGGAGGTCACACAGGAGGCTCTCTTGAGTGCTGAGGTTGCCATGGAGTTCTGGAAGATGCTGCTTCCTTCTCTACCCGGCCAGAGATTCTGTGAGAGAACACCTTCTGAACCAGGAATCTCCTCTGCTGGAGCCCACAATGATGGGGAGCAGAGGGGTGACCAAGGGTCTCCTCAAAGTTAACAAGGGGAAAAGAAGAGTAGAGAGAGTGGAAGAGTAGGAAAGAAGGGAGGGAGAGAGGTAAGGAGTTGAGAGAAGAAGGCAATCCTCAGCCCAAAAGTCACGCACTCAGAGACCTTCTGGGATGTGATGGTTCATTTTATATGTCACCTTGACTGGGTCATGGGGTACCCAGATATTTCATAACACATTATTTCTGGTTGTGTCTGTGAGGGTGTTTTTGGATGAGATTTGAATTTGAATAGGTAGACTGAGTAAATCAGATGGCTCTCCCCAGTGTGTTGAGCCTCAGTCAATCCATTGAGGACCTAAATAAAACAGAACGGTAGAGGAAGGGAGAATCTACTGTTTCTCTGCATGATTGCTGAGCTGGGTCTTTTCCTGCCCTTGGTCTGGGACCACATCACAGGCTGTTTTGTAACCAGCTTGCCAACTGCAGTTCATGGGACTTAGTCCAGTGTTTCATAAGCCCATTCCTTAGCATACATCTCTGTATCTGTTTATCTTCTTTGGCTTCTGTTTCTCTGGAGAACCCCAACATACCTGTCTCCCTAATCCAGAGTGGCTCCCACCAATGACTCTCTGTCATGGGATCATGATTCTTATCTCTATTTGCAATGACAATCTGGCTCCCTGTTTGTTTTCTGTTATACTCATGAGAACGTAAGGTTCCAGAACACAGAGATGTGTCTTTCCTACTCAATGCCTATCCACAGTGCCTGGACCAGAGCCTGGCTCTTAGCAAGTGCTCAGTAACTATTTATGAAAGCAAAGATGGAAAGCAACAGTGGAGGAAGTAAACATAGGGATATATTATAGGAAACAATGGAGGAGTGATTCTCAAAAATTTTCCAGGAGCTTCTTGGGAGCCCCTCATCCAAGTCTAGCCCCCAGCTTGGTCCAATGCTGCTAACAAACATCATCTTGCATTAATCCACTGAGGCATAAGACTTGTTCATTTCATATTGTCCCTGAACCAAAGTGCTGGGTTCCACATCCTAGAAAACATTGCCTGTCACAGCCTGAGTGTCAAAGAAATGTCATACATCACCTAAGGCTACTGATGGAGGTTTTCAGAGGCCAAGTCCAAGTGGATTTTTTTTTTTTTTTTAGCATTTGGTTGATCCAGTGCAACCTGCTGATTGGAATCCTGGCCTCCAGAAAAGTGTACTGAAAGTTCTAGAGATGACAAGTCTGGAGCTGTGCCAGCAATAGAGAATGGCCAAGCATTATTAGGCTGAGGACAGATTTAGAAAGGTGTTTGGGAAGGGGAACAACCTGACTGAACTTCAGAGAGAAGAATTACTCCGAACAGAAAGACCATCACAATCATACAAAGCAACTATCCTTCCTCGGCTAGTTGCTCCCTCTTAGGATAAGGATCAGAGTTTGTGTCATGTCAATAAAAGACTTCCCAATCCACTTGCTAAAATTAACAACAAACACCTTTTAACCAGTTCTCAGCTTTTTTTTTTTTTTTCTTTTGAGTTGGAGTCTCACTCTGTTGCCCAGGCTAGAGTGCAGTGGCACGTTCCTGGCCACTGCAGCCTCGACCTGCTGGATTCAGGCAATCCTTCCGCCTCAGCCTTTCAAGTAGCTGGAACTACAGGCATGAGCCACCACGCCCAGCTAATGTTTTGATTTATTGTAGAGATGAGGTCTCACCAAGTTGCCTGGGCTGGTCTCAAACCCATGAGCTCAGGCAATCCTCTCACCTCCACCTCCCAAAGTGCTGGGATTATAGGCGTGAGCCACTGCGCTCAGCCAGTTCTCAGCTTTTTTCATGGTGCCATTTTAGTGAAAACATGATGTCCCATTCAACTGTTACAACAGAATACCATAGATTGAGTGGCTTACAACCAACAGATATTTATTTCTCATGGTTCTGGAGGCTGGAAGCCTGAGATCTGGGCATCAGTACAGTTGGGTTCTGGTGAGGGCAGCTTCTTGGTTCATGGACAGCTGTCTTCCTGTCCTCAAGTGGTGGGAGTTGGTGAGGGAGCTCTCTGGAGCCTCTTTTATGAGAGTACTAATCTCATCATTTGGGACCCACTCTCATGACATCCTCCCAAAGGTACCACCTCCAAATACCATCGCATTGGGGATTAGGATTCAACAGATGAATTTTGGGGAGACACAAACATTCAGTCTATTGAACATGGGTTTATTAGTTCTCAGTATAACATCCCCAAGTTGCTGAGGCCTATTATATAAGGAATAGAATTTTTGCTGCAATGGAGCAGGGTCTGAATTTGAATTCCACTGTTTAAGCTGCTGTTTCTTGGGAGGAAGGAAAGGTTTCAAGATCTCCCAGTCCAGGCCAGAGGAAGAATGGCATAGAATCATCTTTGCCATCAAAGGCCGCAAGTCTTCACATCTCCCAGGGAGGTTTTCAGCCATCACCTATGAAACCTGACTCTGACATCTTCTCCACAGATATACACCTCCACCTGAGAGATCCTTCCTGGACTTCTCTGCTCTGCTGATTCTAAGCTCTGAGATCGATGGTCCCAGCGGGCACACCCAGGGGCCAAGACACGAAGCAGGCTCTGTTCTGTTCATGGACAGTGGCCGGTGCCTTTCCGTTTTTGGCATCTTCTTCCCTTCTTGGAGAGGAGCCGCTGGCTTGGGCATGGGAGAGTGAGGAACAGAAGGAGGCATCTCAGTCATCTTCATCCTCATCTTCATCCTCAGCATCTTTGTTGGGGGCACACCTCTGGAAGCACTGCACCACCGTGGCCAGGAAGAAGCTGGAGATGATGGCTGCGATGGACACTGCCACACCAGAGAAGATGATGATGAACAGATCTGTGAGTGACAGGCTGAACTTGCACTCGCTGAAGCTGGCCTCTGACAGCTCGTGCAGTGATATTCGCCTGCTCTCCATGGGCAAGGAGCACTGGATTTCTTCAAAGCCTGAGAAAAGGCAGGCAGAAGGAGAGAGAGGTTGAGGCTGCAGCTCAGGGTTGCCTAAAAGTTGACAAGGGAGATGCTCACAAGGTCAGCAGAGCGGGACCATCTCCCCAAATACAAAAGGAGGAAAAACCTGATTTGAATGGAATATAAACTTTTTAAAAAAAGTCTCACAGTAATCATGGGAGAAAATCAGAATGCACTGGTCTCCCTTGACCTATTTTAAGGTTTAGTACTCTTGATTTTGAATCACTTGGGGTGGGATTGGAAGGGCACCATAATCTGCTTTGGGTTTAGGACTTCTGTAGACCTTAATCCAGACCTGGGTAGTAGCCAGCCATGGTTGCGGGTAGGGAGGCGGAGAGGTTGGGGCAGATGCAGTGGGTGGGGGACAGCGCCCACTAGTGGATGGACTCTCCTACTGCAATGCCATTTCCCAAGTTAGACCCATTTTCAGTGTTCTCAGGGAGAAGATGAACAGAGAATTAGTAAGGCATGTAGGAACCCCAGTACCCCAAAAGGGTTTCCCTTCACAGGAGTGTGGACATACGGATGTATCTGAAGGTGGCCCTCAAGTAGTACTTGGTACTTGGAAGATTGGATGAAGCTTTTATTCTTAAGAATCACCAAAAGGCTGTTACAATGCAGATTCCCAGACGCCAGCCCCAGAGAATCTGATTCAGGAGGTCTGTGGTGGGGCCCTAAACTCTGCATTTTTTTTTTTTGAGTTGGAGTCTCACTCTGTTGCCCGGGCTGGAGTGAAGTGGCACACTCACGGCCACCACAGCCTCGACCTGCTGGGCTCAAGTGATCCTTCCACCTCAGCCTTTCAAGTAGCTGGGATTACAGGCATGTGCCACCATGCCCAGCTAATTTTTTGATTTACTGCAGAGATGAGGTCTCACCAAGTTGCCCAGGCTGGTCTTGAACCCCTGAGCTCAGACAATCCTCTCGCCTCCACCTCCCAAAGTGCTGGGATTACATGCACAAGCCACCACATCCAGCTTTTTTAAATTTATTGTAGAGACACAGTCTCACCAAGTTTTCCAGACTAGTCTCAAATCCCTGGACTCAGGCAATTCTCTCACCTTGGCCTCCCAAATTGCTGGGAGGCTTGAACCACAGCTCCCAGCCAACTCTGCATTTTTTTTTTCTTGGAGTTGGAGTCTCATTCTGTTGCCAGGCTGAAGGGCAGTGGCATGCTCACAGCCACCACAGCCTGTACCTGCTGGGCTCAAGTGCTCCTTCCACCTCAACCTTCCAAGTAGCTGGAACTACAGGCATAAGCCACCACACCCAGCCAAGTTTTTGGATTAATTGTAGAGATGAGGTCTTGCTAAGTTGCCCAGGCTGGTCTTGAACCCCTGGGCTCAGGCAGTCTTCTCACCTCGGTATCTCAAAGTGCTGGGATTATAGGCATGAGCCACCACCCCCGGCCCAACTCTGCATTATTATTATTTTTTTTTTTTTGAGTTGGAGTCTCACTCTGTCGCCCAGACTGGAGTGCAGTGGCCGCTCCCGGCCACCACAGCCTCGACCTGCTGG
>CAUYQG010005017.1:0-13154 GCA_963574415.1 Tarsius wallacei
TTAGGTAGGGAAATCAGTCTGTACAGTCATATGATCAGAGAACAAAGTACCAATGCTCTTTTTAAAAATGTATCCTTTAGTTTGTTGAGTAAGAGGTATTTTTAAGTTGTGGCTACAAGGGTGCTGTTGGCACACTGAGGATTTGATTTGTGTAAAATAGTGAAAATAAACGAAGTTGGGACTCAATATATTTTATTTTTATTCCAAAATGTTTCTATATAAAATTGAATAAGCGCAATTTTATAATAATGATGGCTTAATAAAGCTGGGGAGGAAAGAAAAATAAAATAATAGCACTAGTATTAGAAAAACAATTATGAAAGTTCTATTTTCACATGGTAAAAACCAGGATAGAAGTATACATATTTGTATTATTCTCCCCCATGATTAACATTGAATTTATACTAGGACATATGGTAACAGTGTTATATGATAATTAGTTGTCATTATTGTTAATGTTAGCCATGCTAACAGGCCTATAAATGCCTCTTATCGTAATTTTTGATCATAGGTATTTATATTATTATATATTTCATGTGTACTACATCAGGTTTTTTCACAAATGTCTTCCACAATGAAGCCAACCACAGTTCTAAGAATTCCTGTGACCATTTGAAGAGTGGAGAAAAATACTAGCCCCCTGTTCTGTACCCAAGGAATTCACTGAGGAGAAGAAAGTTTGGGTCAGTATTAGTACAAAAAACTAAGGAATTCACTGAGGAAAAGAAGGTTTGGGTCAGTATTAGTACAAAAAACTAAGGAATTCACTGAGGAGAAGAAGGTTTGGGTCAGTATTAGTAAAAGTGTCTTATTGTATCTAAAACAAAACGTATTGTGGAGATGACCAATAATATTTTAATTTTCATAATAAGAAAACAGTAGTGTAGAGAATTGAACTGAATAGACAATGTAATGAGAAATCAATCATGAATTCTTTCAACTAAAGCTACTATTTTATATTAGAAATAACCTCCAGAAATAAAATTTTGACAATATTTTATTAGTATAGTAGAGTGGTTATTCCTCTGTATTCCTTTTTCGCAAAGCAATGTAGTGTTAAAAATATATAAAAGTAGAAACTATTACAAAAAGCCTTACAGAATGTAATTTTCATGATTTTTTGTTACCACCTAGTAGTTAGGTTAGGTGGCTATTATGCACAAAATGGTCCTTAGAACTATTTCTCTCCTAATAGTTAATTAAAGATTAATCCTACTGGGATATAGGGGAGAAAACTCATGAAAGAATTTTATTGTCTTCATGAAGTAGACTTAAACTGCCAAAGGCAAGAGGTTTCCTATTTATTTTAATAAATACTTCATATATTTATAAAACTCTAATTTTGCTTTTGTGAGTATTACTAATTCACATAAAATTTAATGAGGAATTTAGGTAGAACTAACTTGAAATACGTTTTTAGTAATAAAAAATGGTTTGTCTTTTCTTTTTTTTAAAATTAGGATACAGGTTTTGATGCTTTATTTTATTTTACATTTTTTCTTTATTTTAATATGAAAAGATAGGGTGGTTAAATCAAAGATAGATATAATCACATCGCAAAATGTTTTTGTTATAAAAATATTAAGTTAAACAGTGAGAGCCAAGTCTATAGGTCAAAAGGGTAGGAAGGGTGTCCTGAGCTGTGATTACATAGCAAAACACTCATTTTACTTTGCATGTTTATTTTGAAGGGCTATTAAATATTATTGCTCTATCAGTCTTCCTCATTAAGCTCAGTCATTTTTGTCAGTCTTTGTTATGAGTAATAATCTTTATTTTTAAAGGATGTTCTACAAATATAGAAAAAGAGTTCTATAATATGCTTTAGAGTCATAGAAGTCACAAATATATCAATGTCTAAAATATGGACAATATACTTATTTGTAAAATTGGTCGAGAATTTAAGAACGTTTATTGTATTATTATAAAAAAACTGTAGGACAACAAATATGCTGTCAATATATATCAGATTAAAGGCAGACCACCCCCAATCTAAAAGCTTTACATAATATATAAAATGAACAATTAGAAATCTTCAGCATTAGAGAGCTGCTGCATTAGTTAGTACTTGATCCCCAAAGAAGAAGCCTCACTGAAAGGAACCCAGATTTCGATATGTCGTTGTTTCTTCCTTTCGAATTTTTACCAATTATTACCTTTAAGCAAAAGACAGAAAGCAAGCAAAGGGTGGGTACTAGGAGGCAGAGAAACCAGCCAGCTGAGATTCTGGACGTTGCATGGGCGTGGTGAAGCAAAAAACAGAGTTCAGAACTGTCAAGAAGATCAGAAGATGAGAGCCAAGATTTTATGTAGAAATCCCCTGGAGGAATTTGCTGCAGGGTGCCCAGCATAGAACAACAGTAGTTCAAAACTGCAGCAGAGTTTTTCATACAATGTTACAAGGCTAGAGATACAAAAATTGGAGTTCAAGAAGACGGGTTAACCATGGTCCTCACTTTAAAACCTTAGGCAACTATACCTTATGAATAAAGCTAATTTGATAGCAACTATATTACAATCTATGTACATTTCAAGTCCCAAATTGGATTGAAGGAACTGCTCCCTGGGAACTGCCCTCTCCTTAGAAAGCTATCACTGTCCACAACATCAACAGTTTTTTTTTTTTAATTAGTATATGGGGTGTTCAATAAAAAATGCTAGCCACATCAAGAAATGAGATGATGAAAACAAAAAACAAAAAAGCCAGTAAATTGAAACAGGCCGTATAGGTAATCCAGCTATTAGCATCATCAGATAAGGGAGCTAGAATAACGGTAATTTACATAATAAGGAAAAGTTGTTAACAACAAAAATGCTTCACCAGAAAACTGACATCTATGGAAAATTTAAATATGATAACTATACAGTAAATTAGGAAAAAAGTTTAAAACAGATTGAACAGAGCAGAAAAGTAAATAATTACATTTGATTTCTAAAAATCTTGATAGAAGCTAGAAAGAAAAAAAGAATAGAGAGAAAAATATAGTGAAAGATTTAATGTTTGTAAATGCAGACTTACAAGGTGAGAAGAGAAAGAATAGGGCAGAATTAAAATGGCTAAGATAATGGCTGACAATTTCTCAAAATTGTTGAATTTCTTATATCACAGATATAAGAAGCTCAAATAAAACCCAATTTGAAAACCCAAGTAGATATGCTGAAAAAAAAAGAAAAGAAAAAATGTTAAATCACACTCAGGGGGTGGAGAAAAGACACGTTGATTCAAAGGAACATTAATAATTCTCTAATCTGACTTTTCAGTAGAAACAATGAAAGCTAGAAAAAAAAAATGAAATGTCATCTTTAAAATATTGAAAGAAAAAACTGTCAACACAATTTGAAACTCAGCTAAAATAATTTTTGATAGCAATAGTAAAATGAAAACATTTTCAAGTCATCAAAAACTGATATAATTTACCACAATGAAACCCAAATTGAAAGAAACATTAAAGGGAGGTCATCAGGGAGAAGAAATATGATCCCTGAGGGAACATGCAAATGGAAGAAAACAGAGAAAGAAATCTAATTAGAAAATATGTGAGTAGTTACATATGAATCCTGGTAATACAAAATAATACAATAATATCTTATAATATATGTAGAATTAAAATGTGTGACAATAATAGAGAAGGAAAAAGGTGATAAGTTGTGTTTATGAGTTCTGAAAGGTCCTATCACTGCCTTAATAGTTGCAGATAGCAACTTATAATGCAAAGTTCTTATACTATATGCCAGTGGAAGAAAGCCTCATGTTAAAATATCTAAGAAACTACTAAAATATAATAAAAGTATGCATAAATAACAGCAAGCACAAGGGAAAATAACTAATAATAAAAATGTTAATACAGGCCAGGCATGGTGGTTCAAGCCTGTAATCCCAGCAGTTTGGGAGGCTGAGGTGAGAACATTGCCTGAGCCCACAGGTTTGAGAGCAGCCTGGGCAACTTGGTGAGACCTCATCTCAACAATGAATAAAAAAATTAGCCGGGCATGGTAGTGCGTACCTGTAGTTCCAGCTACTTGGAAGGATGAGGTGGAAGGATCACCTGAGCCCAGCAGGTCGACACTGGGGTGGTCATGAGCATGCCACTGCACTCCAGCCTAGGCAATGGAGTGAGACTCCAACTCAAAAAAAAAAAAAAGTTAATACAAAGAAAGCCAAAAAAAGAGAATAAAATAAGCATAAAAGAAAACAAATAGAAAAAAGATTTTGTGATGGTAGATATGAACCCAAATATATTGATGATTACATTAAATATAAATGGACCAAATATCTAAATAAAAGTCTAAAACTATCATATAAGAAAAGACAAATCAAACAAAAATGTATATGTTGCCTACAAAAGACACACTTTAAATACAAATCCATAGAAAGATGCAAAGTAAAAGAAGTGGCATACCATACAAATAATTACCCAAAGAAAACTAATATATGTTTACTAAACCTTATATTTTTAATTTAAAGTAATAAGCAATACTAGAGATAATAGCCACAAATAGGTCAGTCCATTTTGAAGATACAATTATAAAAAGGATACCTATAATAATGCTTCTATTTATATAAACTATGAATATATATGAATTTAATCCCAGAATTGACCTTCTATACCATAGGATAGGTAAGTGTTGCACAAATCTCTCAACAACAAACTCTCTTACGTATTTGGTAATGTTCACTCTTTGAATGTGTTGGATCTACCATCACACTTTATTTATTGCTTTTCATCTTCAGCACATTTGTTACCTGTTGTTCCAAAGTTGCACATACATGGAAATAGTAATTATGTATACAGGTGCACGTGTGATAATCCACAAAGTGACACTATAACTGTGCCCCAAAATTACATATTCATTTTAGAGTTAAATTAGTATTTTTCAGACTTTAACATGCTTTTTTAAACAAAAAAACTACAGTGTATATATAAAGCCTATATGTGAAAGATATTTTTCACCCAGAATCAATAATTGTTTATTTATACAGGATATATCCAAAATGGTTTTAAAAAGTAAAGACTTAAAATATTCAATATTAGTAGTCCAATAAAAACATGAACATCTCCTCAAATATGAAGTAGGACACAATGGTTTCCTGCAACGTATTGGATAAGTTTTTTTTCATATTGCACTTTGTTTCTATTTAAGTTGCTAAACATATACACAAGGTAAAATAAACTTATTCTCTACAAAAAAGTATTTTTATTATTATATTTTTTCTAGTGTCTCTCTATAATTTTATTTTTAACAGCAAAAGCTAATTTCTTTTTAAATGTAAAACTCACAGGTTTCTTGCCACAAATTGAAAATGTACATTGTCAATTGTTTACTTTTCTTTATTAAGGACTTTGCAAATACAGTCCTCAATAGCTAATTAGATTTCCTAATAGCATGAGAAACCATCATGGGGATAATGTATAAGAATTGTTTCATCAGCAAAATTAAAGGGGGAAACCACCTAATACTTTTTTTGTTGTTGTTTTGCTTTGCAATTTTAACCTTAATGGCATTTTCTCATATTTTTTAAAACATGGCAAATCATTACTCTCTAGAGTTTACGTTAATGTGCAGAGGACCAAATTATAGGTGTAGGCTAATTTGCATCCAAGCATTTCATATTAATAAAATAGATTTTTCAGATATCAGAGAATATATTCCCTTCTCGTTATTCTATATCCATTCTTAGTTCAATGGAAAGTCCTATGTACTGAACTGTTTCCTCTAGCCATCTCCTTAGATATAAGTGAAGCATGAACATTCCCTTGAGAGGAATGATGCCAACAGTTATTGTAAATATTTATAGAGAGATTCTTGTGATAGGGCAGGGTGGAGAGAGATAGATAGAGAGAGAGAGAGAGAGAGTTGTATATATAATAAGATGAGATGGGAAGAAAAATTACAAAGCATACCTAAAGGATGTCTTTGAATATTTCCATATGAAAGTAAAGAAAACGTCATCATGTGTAAATTGTTTAATTTCATTTACAAGCAGAAACCTGTTTTCACATTATAGTTGACAAATCATATAAACCATGGTGTTCATCTCTGTTTTCTTTACCATCAGCCACCAAAATGGCTTTGTTCACACACGTACACAAGCTATTTAATGAAAAGCAGAAAAGGAGGAATTGGAGGACAGTGTGGAAGAAGAAAAAAGAAAAGACGAATGAGCCTGCTTGTGAATTCCCTGCAACTTTACACAGACAGAATATTTTCTCTACAGCATATTAAGATAAGATATTTCCTTAAGGTATGAATATTCACTTATTTACTAAACAATAACTTACAAATCTATAAAAGAGAAAGATCCTCTCATTGTTTATTTCCTTTTTGTACTGATGAATGTTTTCATTGAAGGGCATTATAAAATTCCATATTTAAGTTTTGCTTATAAATACTTTTTAATTTCTCATAATTGTAATCCTATTAGATGGATCAATGAACCTGACTTTGAGAGACAAAGGTTTGAGTGTCTCTTATGGCACTCTCCTTCCCACAGAAAGGAGTGGTGATTAATGTAAGTGTAGTCAGACAATATAGAAAATTGCTCAGAGTGTGCAATATTAGTACAAAATGTAATCTATCAAAAGAGTCGAAGATTAAATGTAAAATCCTTCTAACACAAATTGTACTTCTTTTGTTTATATTTGGAACCAAATGAGCTTGTTAATTAGTTTGAAGTAACTTATTGCTGTGTTATTAAAAATGCTAAACTGACGAAGTCTCAACAATTGCAAAATACACACATGCACACACAAAGAAACTACAATTTCAAGTTTAATAACTGGTATTGCATATAGTAAGTACACCAGCTTATTGTCTCTAACGATAGATTTTTTGCTCCCTTTCTTTGTTCTCAGGCACTAAACGGAATTTTTGCCATGCAGGTTTCTCTGTCTGTCTCCTTCTTATCTATCATCTATCAATAGTGCTTAGCTATCCGAACAATGATGATGAAACAGGACATATATTATGTGGATTTCCTCAAACAGATAATAACTCCAAGAAAATTTATGTTGCTTCAGTAATCATTTTGTTATTGTGAGAAAATTGCAGAAAATTATGTCTACAGAAGTTTTCTTTGAGAGAGAGAGAAAAAAAAAATGCCCTAAGAATTCAACCTCTGAAGACATCCTTGTTTTCTTTCACTGTTTCACTTTTGACCACCAGTAGATTGCCCAAAGATAATTCAAGCGGGCAACTGCTACAGTTTGGATGTTTGACTCCTCCACATCTCATGCTGAAATTTGAGTCCCAGGGTTGGAAGTAGAGAGGGTCTAAGGGAGGTGTTTGGGTCAGGGGGTTGATCCCTCATAAATAGATCAATGCTTTCCCAGGAGGAAGGCAAGGGGGAAATTAGCTTTCACTCTATTAGATGGTTGTTAAAAATAACCTGACTAGGCGGGCTCGGTGGCTCAGCCTGTAACCCCGCGCTTTGGGAGGCCGAGGTGAGTGGATGGCTTGAACCCGAGGGTTCGAGACCTGCCTGGGCAACTTGGCGAGACCTCATCTCTACAATAAATCAAAAACTCAGCCGGGCGTGGTAGCGCGTGCCTGTAATTCCGGCTACTTGGAAGGCTGAGCAGAAGGATCGCCAGCAGGTCGAAGCTGCGGTGGCCGGGAGCGGCCACTGCACACCAGTCTGGGCGACAGAGTGAGACTCCAACTAAAAAAAAAAATATATATATATATATATATATATATGTATGTATAGCCTGACTGCCCTCTTGTTCTTTCACTGCCTCTCTGGCCATGTGATCTCTGCATATGTTGGCTCTTCTTAGCCTTTCACCATGAGTGGGCACCCAGCAGGCCTTACCACAAGCAGATAGGTATCAGTGCCATGTTTCTAGTATAGCTTGCAGAACTATGAGACAAATAAATGTCTTTACTTTATAAGTGATCCAGTCTCAGGTATTTATTTATGGCAACACAAACAAAGATAGTAACTGATCATGATTCCGTTCAATCCAAGATAAAGTTTTATGGTCATCCCAAAACTCTATTGACTGAGTCTTTCTTCCAATCAGACATTCTAAAGTTTGTTTTTTCCAAATCCACTACTTCTATCTATTTATTCTCTCTCACTCTGATTTCTTAAAATCACCACAAGGTGGAGATCCCTTAGTCAAAACTCCCAAATCCCCAATGCTCCCAAATCTAAAACTAAATTGTTTTTATATCAGCATAATGCCACATGTGGGAAATGTCACACTTGATCTCATTTTGTGGGTTGTAGTCAAAATGCAGGCTTACAACACACAGTTTATTTAGGGTCCCCAAGGGAAAAATAAAATTACAGTCAGGCTATGTCTAAATTAATCGGTATAGGAAATATAAATAAATTTTTGTGTTTAGACCGGTGTCCCATTCTCAAGATAACTCATATATATGCAAATATTCTAAAATCTGAAAAAAAATTTCAAAATTTGAAACAATTCTGATTCCAAAGAATAAATGTTCTAGAGTGAGACCTCTCCAAGCTGAATCATGTCATTCTACAGTATCTTGAACTGCACTCTTAACTTGTATTTTCCTCATCTTCAAATTTGGATTGCCCTTTAAAGATATGGAGGTGTAAAATCAAGATGGACTAACCTAAACAATCACGACATGTTGAGTGGCTAACACAGTTACCATGATCTCCAGAAAGTAGTGACTAGTATCTAGTCATATGGACCTGTCAATATATAGGGAGCCAGAAAGTTCAATAATATTATGTACTGAGAAAGGAAGCTAGGTGGAAATATTTGACAAATAGCAATAATTACTGAAAAATCTACTCTTCTAGTTACGAAATATTTTATTAAATTTCATTATCACATGATAAGTGCATTTATCCATTCCCCAAGGAAGACATCCAAGGAGTCCTATTTAGTCACAGTATCAAGGTCAAAGTTCAGAAACTCTGGGTGATTCATGATGATCTCTATGCCAGGCTCAAATACAGTTGATTTTCATGTGGAAATATATAAACTAAAAGGACAGGTTCTAATTTAGAAGTCTATGATCTAAAAATCAAATATATAGTGGTAAGATATAGCCAGGATGACAATAGTTTTTGGCATAGTAAGGATCAGAATGAAGACACACAAGTCATTGGTTTATAGCAATTCTGAAATCCAGCTGCATAGCTGAGGAATTAGGCCCCTTCCCCCCTTGTTTTTTTATCTTTGAAGGTATTCTTTTAATTGTTTTTGAGGGCCTGCAGTTCTACTCTTTGAGCGGTCCTTGCTTTTTCATTAACTTCCCTGACTATCTAAAAAGGGTATTGTAAAATATGTTCCCTGAAAGGAGTGAGCAGATTTCTCAACATGCTTCCAGTAAATTGATCTCTTGTCCTTGATCTATTTTTTTTAATAATCAGTATTTTTTATTATGATATTGTGGGGTACAGTTAAGGATTAGGTATACAAATATGCTTCATTCAGGCACCCTTGTTGATAAGAGGTGTCTTCCCATCCCAGACAGATATTGACTACCATTAATCCCATCTCCCTTCCCCTCCCCCTCCATAGTTTCCCATCTTATTATTATTTTTTTTTAGTTTATTATTTTTTTAGAGACATTGTCTTGCTTTGTCACACTGGCTAGAATATGGTGGCACAATCACAGCTCGTTGCAGTTTTGAACTTCTGGTCTGAAGGGATGCTCCCACCTCAGCTTTCCAGATAGCAAGGACTACAGGAGAACACGAACATGCCTAGCTAATTTTATGTTTTTATTTGTTTGATTATTTATTTATTTTTGTGGAGAGAGGGTCTCGCTATGTTGCTTAAGCTGATCTTGAATTCCTGTGCTCAGACAATCCTCCTACCTCAGCCTCCCAAACTGCAGGGATTATAGGCCCCCTGGACTGTATATTTTTTTAACTGGAAAGATTTACTGGGTGCTACGTTAGTTCATTCAGAGATTTAATAGTGGTTGTGATAGCCAAGAGCTTCATCCAATCTTTTCTATATAGTGACTTTCATTAGGTTTTTGTTACTCAATGGTCATTGCCATAGTACTTTTAGTGGGTGAGTATGAGAAGTAATTGCTTTAAAACACTACAAAATGATGGATTTCTTAACTTTATTTTCTTTATTTCCTGCTTGGAAACCCGATGATCTTTCTTATGACGTTTCGTTGTTCTTAGAGTATTTTAGCAATGCTGCCAATATCAGCCTACACATGCTTTCTGCTTTCCCATCTTTTCTCCTGTAATGTATCATTATTTGTGTTTAGAGTGTAATTATATGTATCACCCGGTGCAGTATCTGCCTTGTAAATAATATCTGGCAACAGTTTTACCAAATGTTTTGCCACTGCCCTACACAATAATATGACTTGAATTTCCTGTTCATATTGAATCTGCTACTCAGTGTCAGTATCTCTACCACCTACAGCTTGGATTCTAAGCCAATGCTACATTTTAGATTTTCATAAAGTAGCAGTTTTTTTCTAGTCATCAGTTTGTGAATAGACATTGCAGTAATAAACTTCAAATATCAGTGTTTTAAAAAAATAATATCATTTTCTTGCTTATCCTCATGTCTTGTACAGGTCACTAAGAGTACCTTACACGACAAAGTACTATAAGTATCTAGACTAATAGACAGTAACCATCTCCTATGTTTCCAGTCTCTGTGTCAGAGTGGAAATATAGTTTTGGGGGCGTTTTGCAAGCAGTTGGATGCTTTAATTTCAAAGCTACATTAGAAACTCCTTGGTCAGAACTGGTTACATGGCCTCACCCAACTACAAAAAAGCTAAGAAGTTCAAATCTACTAAATGTATGGAAATGGGAAGAACTGGAAATAGTTGCCAAACAGTTCAGCTTCTTAGAGTTTAAATAGTATTGCTTTATGTCTATTAGCTACTCACTATTTTATCCCATTCCAAAGCAAAATTTTTTGGTACAAGTTTTGTTTTGTCTCTTATTTACAGATCACTTCTACAGATAAATTTCCTTCATTAGTCTAAGAATTATCACTTCCCTAATTCATATTCAACTTTATATTTCATCTTTTTAATGACAAGTGAGGTAACCATCATCGTCTCTCTCTTTTCAAGTCAAACGTGATGGAACTGATTTCTAAATGTAAATCTTTTAATAGCAAATATTTTACTAAATGTGAAGTAAGGGGTGGGATTGAATATTAAAGCAAATTTGTAGAGTGTTATGGCAGTTAGGACTTTGGAACACAATTGCAAAGTGTAGCTTTTGGATTAACCATATCTTATATCTAGAGAGCAAAACAAAGGTTTCATTACTGACAGTTCAAGGAACTACTTCATGAATAAACTACAGGTATAATTCTTTCAACTAAAGGAAATATGGTGATGGTTACCCCACTTACAATTAAAAAGATGAAATTATAAAATTGAATGTCTTAACTAACTCATATTGTCTCTGATACACTTGTGAATCATGTTTTAGATATAATCAGGCTCTATATGATCTAGGTACCTAGTATGTCATTCATATAACATCCAACCCTATCTGTTAAGGCTTGTATATACAGCATGGTGCTAGTATATACAGCATGGAAAAATCAAAAAAATTCATAATGTCATCATATATTTTCAATTAAACAAAATCTAAGAAATTCGATTAAAAAAATGAGAGATAGTTGGTCCTTGATATTCCAAACCATTTCAAATGAACCTCAAAGGTTGTACTTTGTTTTTACATTGAGTTCCAAGGCAATTTTTTCTCAAATAAGTTAGTAAGGAAATCATTCCTAAAGAGACACAGTATGATTATGTCTAAACATTGGTAGAAGAAAGCATGATATTCAACACTTTTTGGAAACGTATTACCAGAGCATGCATGCTTTTCCTGCGATAATAATTTAAGCAATCTCATTTTTTCTTGGGGATTTTCTAATTATGCTTTTAGGGAGAAGTCTTTTGATTGAGAATGGAAGAGAAGAATGTCATCAGCTTTTGTTAAAAAATTAGTTGTCTTAATAAGAGTTTATAGTAACACTTTCCCTGGTTCAATTAAACATATTAGAATGATCACACAAGGCATCTTAGACATTCTTATTAAACGTAGCCTTTTCCCACAGAATAAATTTATGTAAATTATAACTTAGAGAGGAAGGAGAAACACACATGTGATGTTTAAAATATCAGATACTCTTTTATTTAGAGGTGAAGATGCAGCAATTTATAATGGGAAACAATATCTCTTTAGGGAGGTTCTTTGGAAAATTCTCGAACTCATCTCATTTTTTGATCAGAGAAGAGAAAATGGTAAAACTTGAACTGAAAAACACATAAAAGTTATAACTAAACATGCAATTTGGACACAGGAAGAGTCTGTCTATTGAGGATAATAATATCTATCTCAAAGAGTTTTATAAGGAGAATTACTTAAGACTCCCTGCAAACATACTGAGTAAAGTCCAGAAAACATATTATTCACATATATGTTATTTCATCTTCTTTCCCATCATGCTTGTAGCTGTAACTACAAAAGAATATGGTGGATGATTCCCTATATTCTGCCAATATTATATAAGGTAATTTAAAGTGTTGTGAATGGCCCAGAATCTGTTTGCATTATAAGTTATTGTTTTAAAAAGTAATCTCTGATATAACCTTTCAAGTTTTACCTAGCAGATTCTAATAGTTTTCCAGACCAAGATTCATAATCATCTAGCTTAATTCAGGTTACAATACAATGCCAAAACAAAGTTACAAATGCAGTTGAAAATGGTTATAAGTATATATACACACATATTGTGTTCATTTACACTAACACTTAAGAATCTATGTGTGTGTAGATATGCGCACATGCATACAGTTGCACGGAGGGACATGCACAGCATAACATAGTAGTGCATAAAAAAGTGGAAACTCTAGAATAAAGGACTGGTTTATCCTTTTTTTTTTTTTTTTGGAGTCTCACCCTGTTGCCCAGACTGGAGTGCAGTGGCCGCTCCCGGCCACCGCAGCCTCGACCTGCTGGGCTCCGGCGATCCTTCCGCCTCAGCCTTCCAAGTAGCTGGAACTACAGGCGCGCGCTACCACGCCCGACTAATTTTTTGATTTATTGTAGAGATGAGGTCTTGCTTGCCCAGGCGGGTCTCGAACCCGCGGGCTCAGGCAATCCACTCACCTCAGCCTCCCAAAGGCGCGGGATTACAGGCTGAGCCACCGAGCCCGGC
>CAUYQG010005028.1:0-37468 GCA_963574415.1 Tarsius wallacei
CAGAAGTGAGCAACTGCTCCTGACTTTAAAGATTACTTTTTAAAGAAATATTTTTTTCTTGTTTACTTGGACTCAATGAATTGTGTAGATGCTAAACACTTTTGCTTTTTGTAACACTTTTCTCCATAAAAATTATCAAAATATTAGCTTGGTGTGGTGGTGAGCACTTGTAGTACCAGCTACGCAGGAAGCTGTGGTGGGAGGATTGCCTGACCCCAGGAGTTCAAGGCTGCGGTGAGTCATGGTGGTGCCACTACACTCCAGCCTGGGGGACACAGTGAAACCCCAACTCAAATCATCATCATCATCATCATCATCATCATCATCATCATCATCATCATCTTGTAAAACCTTGAGATACAGGTGTCACCTAAGGTTTCACTTTAATTTGAGTATCTGGAACAAAATAAAATATTTTCTTTTTGAGCTGAAAAAATCTCTAAAGGTAATCATTATGTCTCCTGATGTATCTTTGTGTATTTTGTGGGAGGAGCCTCTTTCATTTCCTAAAGTCTTTTCACCGATAGTGGTGAAGACACCCAGGGGGCTATTAACGACTTTCCTTGGGGAAAGGTTGAGGAGATGCTCTAAGACTGGAAGCACCAGGCAGGCCTCTCAACTGGGAGCACAGGGTAAGAGAGGGGCATGTGGTGGTCGTCCAGGCCTGGGTGTGACACCAACTTCACATGGCTGAACTCCCTTTAATTTAGCACCTGTCCCAGGTGGCTGTTTTATACTACTTTACTCATGGCAGTGTGAAGTCAATGAATGTTCTTCTTTACCATATCCAAGCACTAGTTGCTAGTGAAGGCTAGCCTCACACAGTGGAATAAATCATAGGTCGCTATTATGTCAGTACTTCCACAAAAAGCTACCATCTTCCTAATGCATATACACATTGTATATATGCTTTTCACCTAGATCTATTTATACTGTTCATACTAATATAAACAATGATACCAGTGAAAAAATATTTAAAGAAATACTTCATGTATATTGGGCCACACTCTATTCAAATGTACTTTCTGAATTTTCATCACAATTCTATGAAAGTTGTTGGAATGTCTACTATGTACTAGACTATTCTAGACTCTGGGAAGAAAGTGGAGAACAGACAGGTGAAGTTTCTACTTTCATAGCATTCACATTCTAATGTGATAATAAACAAACAAACCAAGAAGAAAACATCAAATGGTGATGATTTCAATGTAGAAAATGATAGAAGAATGAGGGGTTAAAAAATATTGATGGCTGCATTAGATTGACCAGTCTAGAATTTAATTTAACATATGATTTTAAAAAAATGAAAAACAGCCTATGTGACTGGAGCAAAGTAAAGGGCGGGGGGCGGGGAGCACGAAAGAAGACAATCAGATAAGTGCAAAGGGTCAGATTACACGGAGCATTGTAAATAAATAACCGTGAAGACCATCATTCAGAAAGCATTATTCATTATTATGCAGAACAGTTCTCTGGGTGGTTTAGAACTGACTTAGTTCTTCTTTTCTCACTTGTAGTTCTCAAAAGTAACTGTAGAATGTGCTGAGAATCAAAATCTTGAGATAAATAGGAATTGGCTGTAATAGCCTAGACTCTGCTCCAGCTCCCTGTAGCAACAGGATATGCTGCAATGCTTTACCCCACTGAGTCTTATGACCCCAAATGGTAAAATCTAGGGTGGACTGCTTTCCAGGGTCTGTCAACTGTGGTGCAATTGGGGCATGCGTGATCAAAATTTTATCCATCCCAGTGATGCTTTCTTAAGCCTTGGAGGACATTTGGCAACGAATCCCTTGCTGCCTATCTATAAGTAAAACACTTTCTTCCTGTAATTTGCATGTAAGGGTGTTCTGTCTCATCAAATGCAGACGAGTAACCCATGCACGGTGAACATGCTCCATGGATTCAATTTTTAGAGTGATTAAGACATTTTTTTCGCATATAATTCCCATTTTGAAAAAGAGAAAGACTTGACCTAAATTTTTGACTTGAAAAACTGGGCTGGGTGGAAGGTTGCCTGAGTGAGGAAAGCTAAAGAAAGAGAAACTTTGGCAAGAAGGAATAAAAAGTAAGTTTTCATTACTTACTATGCTACATCTGTTCCCCTGTTCAAGAAGCATAGTGAAGTAAACAGTTGCATATGAGTTTTGGAAAGATAAAGATTAAGCCTTGGCCAGGCTCAGTGGCTCAGCCTGTAATCCCGCGCTTTGAGAGGCTGAGGTGAGTGGATTGCCTGAGCCCGCGGGTTTGAGACCCGCCTCGGCAACTTGGTGAGACCTCATCTCTACAATAAATCAAAAAATAAACCGGGCATGGTAGTGCGCACCTGTAGTTCTGGTTACTTGGAAGACTGAGGCGGAAGGATGGCTGGAGCCCAGCAGGTGGAGGCTGTGGTGGTCGGGAGCATGCCACTGCACTCCAGTCTGGGCGACAGAGTGAGACTCCAACTCAAAAAAAAAAAAAAAAAAAAAAAAGATTAAGCCTTAAAGTTGGAATTTGGAGTTTTCAGACTGGATGAGGTCAACCAGGAAGAAGGTGTTGACAAAAGAGAAGGAGATATAAGATAGTTTGCAGGTCTTCAAAATTTAGAAGATAAACTGAGTAGGAATATACAGCAAATAATATCAAAAAATGACCATCAGTGAAGCAGAAACAAAATTAAGAAAGAAGGAATACTGAGGTTAAGAAATGAAAGTATTTTCAGAAAGGTGGAGAGACCAACTGTGTCAAGTTCTTATAAGGGGTGTAAATTAAATAAGAATAGAGATGGATCACTGGATTTAAAAATATGGTGACCTTAACAAAAGCCGTTTCAATGACATTGTGAGAATGATAGTATGGTTGGATTAGATTGAGTTTATAGTGGTAGGAGAGGATTCAGAGAAGGTGAATTTATTATATGCCATCATTTCAAGAAATAGGATGTGAAGAAGACAGTGCAAATGGAACTGGGCTTTAAAAAAAAGAAAAAGAAAAGAGAGTTATTTTCCTTCCTTCCCCTACCCTCCTCACGCTTTCCCTCTCTTCTCCTCTCCTGCCCTCTTTTCCTCCTTCCTCTTCCTTTTAAAAGATAAGATTTAGCATCTTTGTACACCGATAGAAATAATACTGAAAGGAGAAAGGAACTGATAACATAGGAGCTATAAGAAATAATTTATGACCAATGTTCTCATTAATGCAATGGGTAGGAAGAAGGAAGGATACAGGATATAAATGGATGGATTTGCCATTAAAAAGCAGTGGGATGCTTCATTCCTAGTAACAGGTAGACAGCAGAGCCTAGGATGTTGACTGATTGGTCACTTTGGTGATGAAACAATAAAGAAGTCCTTCTGATATGGATGTTGGTGAAAGAAAATGATATTATTTGATGAGAAATCCTAACTAATCAAAAAGACAGAAACAGATTGAAAGCAAATCAAGTAAGAAAGAATCGATCCTGCTTAGTTTATCATCTTTTATGTGGATTTTTGTAGTCTTTTTACTTGTAATTTTACAAAAAGAGTATTTATTTGAATACTGATATTTGTGCATCAGATTACCTTATCTTATTTTGTGATTATGAATAAATCATCTTTTTGGTGCAAATATCACATGCCTATGTGTTTTATTTAAAACATCTAAAACCTAGACACTGATTTTTGTCTTTTTTTTTTTTTTAGTTTTAGTTTTAGGGTATTTAATGCAAATTAAGAATCATGTCCAAGGTCTGGTACCTTCCTGCCAATCCCTGCCACCCACCCTATTACAAAAAAAAATAAAGCTACCATGGACTTAATGTATGTATTTTCATTATTAAGGTGTAATAACATACAAGACAGGGCAGTTATAGTTCTTACCAATTGTTACACCATCTAAAGGAGATTGCTATGCTTATAGGCAGACCTCTGTTTAGATAAAAGCCCAATTTAGTTTCTTAACTCATATCTTGCTATGACGGCATTACCTCACCCTGTCTTCATGTCATGGCTGGTTGACCAAGGAAGGATAACTGCCTCAGTATAACTAGTCTGTAGGTTGTCTGGTGAATGGCATAGGTGGTAATTTTGCATGAAAGTTTTGTCAGAACACATATAATGTCAATTATTTAGACCAGCTCACATTTTCAATTTAGAGACATTTTACCAAAGACACATGGAGAAAAGGAGAGTTGTTTTACTAGCAACTGTAAGGTTGAGTGAGCAGAAGTCACAAGTAGGTAGGAGCTATGAGCTAACAGAAATCATGCATAAGGGGAAAGCAAAAGACATACAGCACAGAATGTAGATAATTGGCTGTGTAGTGGCTAGAGCAGAAGGGACAAAGTCCTTCTCTTGAAGTGACTAGATCTCATACTTGCTTTGACTTCTCCATTTTTTGGCCTGCTGCAAATTCCAGAGGTCTAACCCATGACTGTTTCTGAGTTTTCATGAGATTAAGTCAGTATGCATGTTCACAATAAATCCTTATTTCTCGACGTCATTGGAAAAAGACTTTATTACTTATCAACCAAAGAGCTTAAGAATCACTCCAGATGCTATAGTCTTTCCTTTTGTTATAGAAGGAAAAAAAATGATGAACTTTAAGATCTTTGATGGCAGGAAATAAGCTATATTTATCATTATAAGCTCAACTTTTAAAATCAAATATGTAATTATACTAACTTTATTCCAAAAATATTTTAATAAATAAAGGAAAATGATCATTAATATTTTCCTTTTTCTATATTGAGATATATTTCTCATATAATAAAATGTACATCATTTAACTGCTTAGTTTGATGAGTACTGATAATTATGTTCACATATGTAAGTACCACAAAAATCAAGATACAAAACATTTTCATCATCCCCAAAAGTTCTCTTATCTCTCTTTCTAGTCATTCTCTCCCAGCCAAATATACAATACATTGTTGCGAACTACAGTTACCCTACTCTACTATCAAATATTATAACTTATACCGTCTATCTAACTCTTTGTATCCATTGAACAATCTCTCTTTATTCTGCTTCTCACTCGCACACCCTCTCAAGTCTCTAGTATCTACTATTATACTATATACCGCCATGAGTTTAACTGTTTAAGAACTCCACATGCATGAGATCATGCAGTATTTGCCTCTCTGTGTCTGCCTTATTTCACTTAACATAACTACCTACAGTTTCATCCATGTTACTACAAATGACACAATTTCACTCTTTTATATAGCCAAATAGTATTTTTATGTATATATTTCACCGTGTGCCATATTTTCTTTATTCATGTATCTTCTGATGGATCCTTAGATTGATTCTATATCTTTCCTATTGCCAATAATGCTGCAATAAACATACAAGTGCCATGATATATTGATTTTTAAAAATAAATGACCAGTAGTAAAATTGCTAGATTGTATGGTAGTTCTATTTCAGTTTTTAAAGAAATCTCCATACTGTTTTCCATAGTGACTATACTAATTTACGTTCCTATCAACAGTGTATACGGGTTCTCTTTTCTCTGTATCATTGCCAGAGACTTTGATTTGTATTTGATTTTGATTTGTATTTTCCTGATGATCAATGATGTGGAGCATTTTTTTATATACCTGTTGGCCATTTGTGTATATTCTTTTGAGAAATATCTATTCATGTGCATTGCCTACTCTTTAATAATATTATTATTATTCTCTTTTGAATTGTTTGAGTTCCTTGTATATTCTGGATATTAGTTTCTTGTTGCATGAATAATTTGTAAATGTTTTCTCCTGTTCAACAAAATTGTCTCTTTACTCTGTTGATAGTCTCCTTTGCTATGCAGAAGTTTCTAGTTTAATATATTCCTATTTGCCTAGTTTTTGTTTTCTGTACTTTTGAGGTCTTAGCCATAATTTTTTTTTTTTTCCTAGAGCAATGTCCTAAAGTGTTTTCTCTATGTTTTCCTCTAGCAGTTCATAGTTTTGGGTATTATGTTTAAGTAGTCAATTTATCTTAATTTACTTTTTTTTTGTAGTAAGAGATAGAGGCCTGGTTTCATTCTTTTGCATATGAATATTCAACTTTCCCAGCACCATTTATTGAAGAAAGTGTCCTTGCTCCAATGTGTGTTATTGATACCTGTGTCAAAAATCAGTTTGCTGTAAATACATGATTTGTTTCTGGATTCTGAAATCTGTTCCATTGGTCTGTGTGTCTATTTTTATACTGATACCATGCTGTTTTGAGTACTATATACCTTTGAAGTACATTTTGAAGCCATGTAGTGTGAAAGCTCCAGATTTGCTCTTTTTGTTCAGGATTGCTTTGATTTTGGGCTCTTTTCAGGTTCCATACAAATTTTAGGATTTCTTTTTCTGTGAAAAATGAAATTGGTATTTTGATACATTAAATCTATAGATTGCTTTGGGCAGTATCATTGTTTTAACAATACTAATTCTTCTTTTCCAAGAGCAAGGCATGTCTTTCTATTTGTTCATGTCCTCTTCAATTTCTTTCATCAGTTTGTTATGGTTTTCCTTATAGAGACATTTCATCTTAATGGTTACATTTTTGCTAGTTTTTTTTCAATTTTATTTTTGTAGCTTTTGTGAATAGGATTGCCCCCCTGGTTTCTTTTTTGGCTATTTTATTACTGTTGTAGATAAATGAAACTGGTTTTTTGAATGTTGATTTTGCATCCTGTAAATTTATTAAATTTAAATTGATTTAAAAGTTTTTTGGTGACATCTTTAAGGTTTTCCAGATATAAGATTATATCAAGAGCAAGGAGGGATAATCTGATTCTTTCTTTTCCCGTTTAGATTTTGAATGTCTTTTATTTTTTAATCTTTTGTTTCTTGATCTAGCTAAGAATTATAGTACTATACTATGTTGAATAGGAGTGGTGAAAGTGGGCAACTTTATCTTGTTCCTGTTCTTATGAGAAAGACTTTCAGCTTTTTTTCATTGAGTATAATGTTAGCTGTGGGTATGTCATATACGGTCTTTATTAAGTTGAGGTATGTTCCTCTTATGCCTAGCTTGTTGGGAGTTTTACTCATGAATGAGTGTTAAATTTTATCTGAATTTTTTTCTGTATTTATTAAGATGAGCAAATGGTTTTTGTCCTTCATTTTCTTTCTTTTTTTTTTTTTTTTTTTTGAGTTGGAGTCTCACTCTGTCGCCCAGACTGGAGTGCAGTGGCTGCTCCCGGCCACCGCAGCCTCGACCTGCTGGGCTTCGGCGATCCTTTTGCCTCAGCCTTCCAAGTAGCTGGAACTACAGGTGCGTGCTACCACGCCTGGCTGATTTTTTGATTTATTGTAGAGATGAGGTCTTGCTTGCCCAGGCGGGTCTCGAACCCGCGGGCTCAGGTAATCCACTCACCTCAGCCTCCCAAAGGTGCGGGATTATAGGCTGAGCCACCGAGCCCAACTGTCCTTCATTTTCTCGATGGAATGTATCACATCGGTTGATTTGTATATGTTGAACCATCCTTGCATCACTGGGATAAATCCTACTTGATCATGGTGTTTTATTTTTTGTGATATGCTGTTGTATTCAGTTTGCTAGTATTTGGTTGAGAACTTTTTCATCTATGTTCATAAGGTATATTGGCCCCTAGTTTTCTATTCTTGTATTCATTTCTGGATTTTTTAATCAAGGTAATGCTGGCCTTGTAGAATGAGTTTTTGAATAAAATGTTCTGGAAATATTTTTTAGGTCACTTAAGTCTAGTGTGTAGTTCAAATCCAATGTTTCTTTGTTAATCTTATGTCTATTAGTTTATAATCTATCTAATGCTGAGAGTGTTGAAATTCCCAATTGTTTTTGTAATGGAGTCTCTCTTTCCCTTTAGATCTAATAATATTTGCTTTATATTCTGGGTGCTCTTGTGTTGGGAGCATTACATTTAACACTGTTATATGCTATTGCTGGATTGATACCTTTATAATTATATAATCACCTTCTTTGTCTCTCTTAACTGCTTTTGGCTCAGTATCTGCTTTATGTGGTCTTCTTTGGTTTCCATTTGCACAGAATATCATTTTTCATCCTTTTATTTTTAATCTATGTGTGTTTTTACAGGTGAGATGAGTTTCTTATAAGCAGCATATGATTGGGTCATGTCTTTTTTTTTTTTTTTTTAGTCCATTCAACCTGTCTATATATTTTAAAGGGAAAGTTTACATTCAGGATTATTATTTATATGTGAGGGATTATTCTTGTCATTTTATTAATTGATTTCTGGTTGTTTTGTATATCTTTTTTTAAAAAAAAATAATTTTGGTTGTATTCTGTAGTGATAACATTTGAGTCTTTTCCTTGTTTCTTTGTTTCTCTACCAGTGGTTTTTATATTTTTATGTGTTTTCATGATAGTATATAACATACTTTCACTTCTGGGTGTAGGACTGTCTTAAGCATTCCTGTAGGGCAAGTCTAGTGGTGATGAATTCCCTCAGCTTTTTCTTATATGGGAAAGACTTTATTTCTTCTTTATGAAGGATAATTTTGCTGGGTATAGTATCCTTTAGTGTTCTTTTTGTTTTTCTTTTCAGTACTTTGAATATATTATACAATTCTCTCATGGCATATAAGGTTTCTGCTGAGAAATTTTCTGTTAGTTTCATAGGATTCTCTTTATAGTTGTCTAATTACTTTTCTCTTTGCCTTTGACTTTTAACAGTTTCACTATAATGTGCTGTGGAGAAGACTTCTTTGAATTGCTTTTATTTGAAAATTTTTGAGCTCCTGTGTCTGAATGTCTAAATGTTTTTGCTAGATTTGAGAAGTTTTCATCTACAGTTTGTTCAATAGGTTTGTAAACCTTTGGTTTTCTCTTTGTCCTCTGGGATACTGAAAATCAGAATATTTTATTACTTTATGGTGTCTCATATGTCACAAAGGCTTTTATCATTATTTTTTAGACTTTATTCCTTCTGGGTTATTTCAAAAGACCTGTCTTCAGGTTCTGAAATTCTTCCTTCTGCTTGATCTAGTCTATTGTTGTAGGTTTTGAATGTATTTTGTATTTTATTGAATTAATTTTTTAGTTTCAGAATTTCTATTTTGTTCTTCATAATAATATCTATATCTTTGGTTAATTTCTCATTTATATTCTCAAATTTAAAAAAATCTTTGTACTGTTTTTCAGAATTCTCTTGTATCTCATTAAAATCCTTTATAATCAATAATTTGAATTCCTTTTCTAAGATTTCATAAATTCCTTTTTTTATTGAGATCTCTTACTAGAGAATTGTTGTGTTCTTTGGAGATATTGTATTTCCATGCCTTCCCACATTTTTTGTGTTCTTATATTGATATGTGCAATAGTAGCTTCTAATTTTTTAAAATTGCTTTTTGTAGAGGAGGATTTTTTCTTGAAGATGTGTCTATAGTGTTGATTGGGTAAGACACTTGACTTTGACTCTGGGTGTGTTCAGTAACATAGACTCCAAATGAGTTTTTTCAGCTCTTAACAGTGTCAGTGGTGTCTGTGATTTCCTTGATGGCTTCAGGTGCAATTGATAATTGAGGAGGTGCTGAAGTTTTACTGGGGTGTGGGATGACAGATGGGTCAGTCTTTGGGTTCTAGTGGTGGCAGTGGTAGGTTGGAAGTGCCTGCTCTTGGGCCTCAGGGTAGTGTATGATATCGTCGATGTTAGAAGATCCAGGCAATCTGACTCTTGGGCCTTCAAGTAACTTGCTCAGGTGCTGGGAATTGCAGAAGTTAGTTTAGCAGGTGGGTAGGTTCTTGAGGCTCAGGCAGTGAGTGGTGTGAATGATGGCAGTAGCAGTAGTGGATGACCCTCTGGGATCTAAGTGGTCTGTGCTGAAGTTGTCAGTGCCTGTGATGAGTTGGGTTGGCTGCTCCCAAGTCTTGCAGGTGGCACTTGTGGGTTTTTGCCAGCTATGGTGGTAGTGGCAGGTTGAGTGGTTCTGACTTTAGACCCTCAGAAAAGAAGACCCTCAGTGTGCTTAGATACTTGGGGGGTGGATCCAGGCCAAGCAAACCTTTTCTCAGATCCTCCGGTGGGGTGGACAGGTGCTGACTGTGGTAGGCAGGAGCAGTGTAATTGCCAGGCCACTAGTGGAATGGCCAGGTGAGGGCCACAGTAGCTATACTATGGTCCTAGTGTTGGGGAGGGCAGGGTTGCATTCCCTGGAAACAGCCATAGGCAGGAAGCTGGATAGTTCAGGCTTTGATCATATTACAGAAGGGTACAGTAATGGCAATTGTGGGTAGTGAAATTTTTCCTGAGGTGCATAGTAATTTGAGGTTGTCCCTTAGCTGGAGGGTGGTGGTGGTAGGGTAGAAAATGTTGCTTGTGGCTCCTGCCTTCATCGCGGGCAGCAAGGCAGGATATAGTCCAGTGGGGGCTTTGCTATCAAAATGGCACCATACTGCAGCTGCTTAGGACTCAAATGTTTGTGCTTTCTTGGGAGCCATGCTGTCTTGTGGTTTCCAGGCAGTTTCCTACGTTAGTCTCAGACTTCTAGGGTCAAGGGGCTCTCCCATGGCTCGAATTTTAAAAATCCATAGCAAAAATTTGGACCACTGGGATTCTCTTACTTACTCTTTCCCTATGTTAAGGAAACTTTCCAGACTCCAGCAGATCCTGGCCAAATAGTCTGCCTTGCTTCCCTCTCTATCCTTGCTATCAGTGCTTCTCATCACTTCTCTGTTGAATTGCAGTGCTCTCTCTTAGATGATTTATTCAAAGTGTGATTATTTTCTTGCTATTTTGGTTCTTCTCCATGGAAGAGGGGAGTACCAAATGCATCTAGTCAGCCATCTTGAAGCTCTTCCAGTCACTTAATTTATTGCAAATCATTTCTACATGGATTTGCCAATCTCAGAATTCTATAATTTATCTTGAAGACTTCTTACATTATTAGAGTGTCTGTATTCCGATCAAAGACTATCTATTCATCCTTACCTTCTCTTTGTATCTCTACCTACCTAAGTATTCTAATATTGTTTTTCCTCAAATGCTTTTGTACCAATCATATTATATCACATTTTATTAAATATATTCTTTCTTGACACTCATTTTATCAGATAAATGAGTTTTAAACACTTTAAAGTCAAGGAGGTGGCTTATTTCTAATTCCCTATTTTTTAGTGCTTAATACAGTGCTGCAAGTGTAGTAAATTCTTAATAAATGCTTATAGAAAAGCAGAAGTGAAATGTATGTCTAAGAATTGTCAGCTTCTATATTGCTGACATTCCTTTTTCAGATTATTTTGTTGAAAAATATCATATACATAAGCTTTAAAAAGTTATTCAGTACAAAATTGGAAGCTGTGGCAAGTAGATGTCACAATCTCCCCCAATATTCTGATCCCATCCCCCAAAGCACTACAGTTCCACTTCCTGTGCATGTCTCCTGGTGATGTTCATCTCAGTATGCAGTGTTCTGGGTTGGCAGTCAGCCCTCTTTTCTTCAAGATAGGCTATGTGTGCATACCCAGGAAACTTCTCTTTGAGTTGAGAGACTGGTTTGTTTTTTAGCTGCTGTGAAATAATTAAAAATGAATGGATACGGTTGAATTGTAGGAAGCATATTTATTATTTGGAGTAGTTATAAAAAAAATCCTTGAAATTAAAAATCATACTTTGAACAGGTCGATTAGTCAGATTTAATTTTTCTTTCACTTTCTTATATTGGTATAAATATTTTCATCTGTTATGCATAACCAAAAAGTATATTAAACTGTCAAAACATAAATGATTTCCTTTTGGCCACCATGGCTTGAGGGATTTATTTCAAGTCTGTTGTGCTACTATTTGCCCCTAGGATGTGTAATCTATATTTTAGGGGAATGTGGCTTACTGTAAGACACCTGTATTATTTATGTGTGATTAATATTTGCGTTATGGTGAATGAGGTCTTTTGGCCTTACTTTTCTCTTATAGTGACTTAATCATTTCTCACAAGAATGTAGTCATTGTAATAAAACATTCCACATACTAGTTTGTTTTTCAGCAGTGACAAATGCAATTGTAGTAAAATGTGAATTTTCAGTTATTAAATATGGCATCATGAATGTAATTTACTGAGCTACATCTGCAAGATGCTGCTATATGGCACTGCTGAAGCTGAAACCAAGCCAATCCTTGTTCGTATAAATTTAAATATAAACATTGCTGAACAGCATCTTTAAATCACAATGCTTAGGCCACCGACCTAATTTTGTGTTTCCAGATATAAATCTGCAACTGTAAAAACAGTTGGTTATATGAATCTCTATTAAGATGGTCTTATTGTAATTTGCAAATTTGCAGCAAATTATGAAGATCTTTGATCATCCCTGACAGATAATATCATGTGCCAAATTAGGACATATGTCAAAGTTCCATTCTGTGCATCATAAAATATAAAATTTTCACAACTTTCTTTCAGAAAATACCCTATGTCAGAAGAGTGAGGAATTGTAAGAGTTCCAAATTCTACAAGACTAAAATTCAATTAGATATTAATGTTATCTGTCAGTCTTCCTTCACAACGGTAACAGTAAAACACATTCCTTTTGGCAGTTATTACACAGATTTGATGCCATATAGATTATTGAATATAAAAGTAGTTAATATTAAATGATTAAAATGCGTCTTTTAATCATGTTTTGGTAAGCTTTGCCAAGTGGTGATAGAGATATAAACATAAAAGGTGATATATACATATTTGAACCACTTCCCTTTGTGAATACATGGAAGCAGTGTTTTTTTGTCATTTAATGATATATTACTTCAAATTCGAAAAAGGTACATATAACTCTGAAATTTAGAAACATTTTTTTCTTTGTATCTTTTCTATTATTCGAGTTATGGCCTGATTTTTATGCTGTAAACTTCCAGATGGTAAATATTTTGGAAAAAGAATTCTGTCAGTATTTCAGAGAAGGGATTAAATTATGTGTCCACTAAAGGTGTGATAGAAGAATCATGCAAGTAAATATTGGCACTGTGACATATTAAATACCTTTCAGGTATATATTAAAATTGTAAAAGTGTTCAAACTTATTGAGCTTCCAGAGGAAGAGTATTAAGAATGATGTTGATAATTATACTAAATTCTAAACCAGGATACGGTGGACAAGAGCTTTAAAACTTCAGAAACATCAATTAAAGCCCAAGTTGTGTGCAGTAAGCATCAAAAATTGATAAAAACTCAAATTTAGGTTTTTAGATTTAGTGTTTAAATCAATCAACTGCAAACAAGATTTAATTAAAGAATATTATTTCAAAGTGTAATTACCTACTGGGATTAGAATGAACCTCTATTGCCCATAATGTTCTCCTACTGTGATCCCACACTGAAAAATGTTGAGTTTTAGATTAATATGCATCTTGTAAGTACAAGTCCTAATCTCAATCTTAAAGGACATTTAAAACACACTTGGAACCTTCTATGCAATCAAGCCCAGTGTGACTACTCTGTCCACCATGCTAAATTTGTGATTACATTTTTTATGTGCATGATTTAAATCGCTTTAGCAGCAGTCCAGGGAGCATTTTACCCTGCATATTAATTACACAAAGGCTTTGTCATGTGAGGGTCTCAGTGGTCATGGTCTGTAATCCAGCTCATTTGAACTGTGAGTACAGTTTTTGAGCATGCTGTGCACATCAAGCCCAGCTTTAAAGCTAGAATAGGCCGAGATGGTTAACAGGTATGGTTCCTGCTTAAGGAATGAATGCCATTTATTTAGTGACATCTGCAAACTAATTGCTTAAAAATCTGAAAGTGAATGTATGTGCTCAGAAGGCAGTTATTAATACATAAGGAACAAGATTCCATGCCACAGCAATCCAGTTCCTATTGTCTCAAGCAAGCATTAGCTATATAATCATATGATTCTGTCATAAAATTCTTCATGTCATAGGAAAGAGACTTTTCCCTCTTTAAATTTCAATAGTGTTATCATCAGTACATTTATATGTTTGAAGTCATTTTTAAACTTGGTATGATTTAAAGAGGAATTAAATGTATTTTAAAATATATTTATGTATGCCTTCAAATACCAAGAAGCAGAAAATAAAAGCAAAAGATCTTTAAAAGCTCATCTGAAGAATTTCATCTAAACTGAAAAATTTCCAAGTAGTCAGTACTTTAAAAATATTGCTTTGTTAAAACAGTTTGGTCTTGAGAGATCATAAAATTGGTATCTTTGTTCACACATTTTGGTGGTTTAGTCATATAGTATTAATACATCATATATTATTTTTTAAAAATGAAGTTCACATCTGATATAACACAGAAAGTTTGATGTCATGGAAGCCAGTGCTGGTTCTTAAGCATGAGGGAAAACTCAGAATTATTTTAGTGAATGCTACATAGAGATATGCAGAACCAATGCCAGAATTTTAAAA
Organism: Tarsius wallacei; assembly: GCA_963574415.1. NCBI lineage: Eukaryota > Metazoa > Chordata > Mammalia > Primates > Tarsiidae > Tarsius > Tarsius wallacei. The sequence continues at coordinate 14,311 of CAUYQG010005028.1, forward strand.
TAAAAACCAGTAAAGGAGAGACATGGGCATGGACTTGTGTATTCTGAAAAATGACACTGGAAATTCAGAACCACTAATGGTTAACTGAATAATTTAATAGAAAATAACTATGCTTTAATTTCTGTCCAAAGAAATGTAATTACAGAAATATAGAAAAGACTCTACAATAAAAGGATGGCAAATGCTTCAAGCTTCACTTTTCTGGGAAACTCCATTGAATCTCTGCCAGCAAATGATGCAGCAAGCAATCTTTTAATTGACACATATTACTATATTATCACACTTTACTGGAAGAACAAGGAAAGTACAATATTTTAAAATGCTAAGTTATGTATTAAAAACATAAAATGGACAGACTAAATCTGAATTACTGAAATACTTTATAAAACCTATGTGGAAATAAAATAAGAATGGATTCTCCTTTTGTTAAGTTTAAAATTATGTGGCATATTTATCATTCCCACCAATATTTGAAGAAGAAATTAATCATCTCTCAGAAAGAATGACCATCTCTGCTATTTAAAAATATATTTTCAATTATTTATGCATAGCTTTTCTTATTCAAAGCAATTTGCTTTTTACTTCTTAGTCTCAAAACCCAGCCAGCAGCTAAACTATTTGAAATTCTAGAAGAGACTTCTGAAAAAGTTTTGCTCATTCAACATTCAGTATAGATGTTTTGAAAAAATATGTTTTATAAATTAGGCAATATAAATGATGCTGAGGACAGACAGCTGAACTATAGTCTCTGGCTTAAGGAACTCACAATCTAGAGGAGAAAGTGACAAAAACAAAAGATTAAAATGTATAGTGACAAGAAATTTATAGCAATGAAGAATTCTGTTTTCCTGAGCCTTTCTGTCTTCTATTATCAGTTTCATTTTTCATTATATATAGTAAGTGTTTTCAAAATAATTTCCATATTCTTTGAAATAATCATTTTGGAATGAAAACAGAGGGAATTTGTTATCAGTATTTATAAGGATATGCATCATACTGACTTATTTTAGCTTAATAAGTCAAAGTTCATGATTTTTATAAGGTAGATCCTCTCTTAAATTGGAGAATTTTAACATGAGTTTTCACCGCAGGAAGAATGGTGTGTAGATCGTAATATGAAAAGGGTATGTAAAGTTATAGATATTTTTGTGAAATTGGCTCAAATTTATCCTATGGATTGCATTTCATATTTAAAGGACTTTTTGGTGTGGTATTTGAAGAGTCAAATGCTATGTTGACTTACACTTATGTATCATTGTATTATAAAAAGATTCAAGAGAAATTTGGCTATGCCATTTAGCAGGTCTGACAGCCTTTGTAGGAGTGTGAACACTCAAGAGGCCATGTAAAAATGCAGTGTCTATGTCTGAACATTTGTGCTCTCGTACTGTTGGTTTGGGTTACAAAAGATTGTGATTTTTTTTAAAGGAACAGCATCAGTTCAACTAAGTCTAAATATTTTTATATTAATTTCAATTTTGGTAAAATTAAATGAAGTTTTGGGATAGATTTCCAGCTAACTTAAATTACATAAGTAGTCTTTGCATTGATCTAAATATCTCAGTTATAAAAGAATTATCATTAGGACAAGACTAGCTTCGATTCTTCATTTCCATTTGGCCACATTGATGCCAAAAATTATGAATATTTGGAAACATCCTTGGTAATTGAATTTTTCACTTTTCCTAGGAATGTTTGGCATCATATAGTCATAGTCCTCATTGAATTTTCTAGCCTTTACAATGATTCCCTAACAGAGAAAACTATTTTATACAAGGCATATTTTAAGAGCCTATTACTTAGATCAGTTTGACTACTAAAGCCTGATGTCATTCGGCTTAAATTTTATCAAAGAAACAGAGTGTTTTCTTAAAATAATCTGTCTTCTAGTGAATGCTTAACAGTATTCATAAAACAGTGTAACTCTTCCCAGACAAATTCACTAGAAATTATGTTTTTGTGATCAGTTTTTCAAGTTTCCCAGTTCTTCTAGAAACATGTTTCCTTCTTTAATACTGATCCAAAAGTCTGGCAATTGGAAGTTAATATGCCCTTTCAGAGTGGATGACTTTTCTCTAATGTACTTTCTTCTATTTACTTCATAGAGTTGTACATTAATAAAAATCCATAGATTAAAGCCATGGAGTTATTTTTCTAATGAAAAGCCTCCCTAAATATCTGGCATTTTGTATCAAATTTTAATGTTCCCAATTTTGAAGTCTCAGCAAAAAACTGTTGATGTGGGTCCCCTTTGATAAATTATAAAGGTAAACTTTAATGAACATTGAATAGGATCACCTTTGCTACTTGGGGTAATAGAATAAAATAAAACAAGCAAACACATTTTTCTTACTGCCATATGCCTCTCCTTAATAATAACTTTTGTCTCTTCTGCAGAAATAGATGCTGTGTAAGTCTCATTAAATTACCTGACTGATGGAATAAATACACAGCCCATAGCTCGGCAGTCCATAGTAAACTGAGCAAGGGTCTTGGTATCTCAGAGTTCTGCTTATTTACACATGCCTTGGACTCTTCTCACAGATATGTAAATTATTCTGGTTAAAACTAAATGCTAAAGTCTACACCATTAGTCTTCCACTTCATGATCTCCACATGGGGCTGTTAGAGGGATAATGTACCATACAATACACGGTTTACTTTTAATTAATAGAAAAAAATGTGAAATGAATATTAAATGTAGCTTAATGTGAAAGAAAGCTCAAAGCAGTTTGGTTGTTATTTATTTATTTAAAAAATATTTAGTCCCGCTTCATGATTACAAAATAAGTAATGCATTACTGCCCTGGAATCCTTGCTGGAACCTTTGGAAGAAAAAAAAGGAGCTTCGAGAGGCCTTAACAAACCAGTCAATGGTACTGGACCCAACACAAAGAGGGGGTGCTTCAGAGAGAGGTCCAAGGAACGTTCCTCTCCAAGGAACCTTTTTAATCTTAACAGAGCTTTTCTCTGTATTCCCTGCTGAGTTTGTCCTCTGCTCTATACCATGGGAATTGTGGGATCTGGTATTAAATCTTAGAGTAAAAAAGCTCATCAAATAGAGCATTTAATTAAAACACAAAATCTGTTTGTCTGTGTTATAATTCAATGTGTCAAAATTAATGCCTCTGTTTTTAATAAATAGAATTACCAATTCACAAACAGTTTATCTCACTGTTCCCAACCACAGAATGGAATTTTAATTATATAACATTATTTATGGCAATGAAATGATTGTGTTTCATAATATTTGCCAAAAGCACAAGTTAGGGTTTAAAAAGAAAATCTCTATTAAATAATAACTTCCTCCTGTGGATTCCCTTTTGTCTCATTTGGCTCACCTAGGATAAGGTAAAGACCTTGGGAAAAGACAAAGAGCATGAACAATTCTGGCTAGGCTTTAGGAGATAGCAAAGTCCTCACCGAAGGCACTTATTTGCAAGATTAAAGGGTTTGAAGTAAAGCCTGAAATTAGTAACTTTTCATCTCCTTTTACCCAGACAGCCAGTGTTTTGTAATAAAATAAAGACCTTGCACTTTCAAACCTTTGTGCCAGACAGACTGTGAAACTGAATGCTACTCAATTTTAAATTATTCATACATTCTTAATTGTGATGTTATCCTTATAAATGATAGTAATGGTACCGTTTAAAACCTAGAAACCAGCAGGCACCTGCCAGTGAAACAGGTTCATTTAAAGCACAGCCATTGAATCCTTAATACGAGCGACTATTCGAGAAGCCTCAGCTAGGAGAAAGTCAGTAAGACATTTGATTTTACAGTTAGGAATTAGGTAGCTTGACTTGATTAGCAGAAGGAAAGTGAAATGCCAGTGCTTAATTTACAGAGAATTTATAGACAATTTGGAAAAATCACCCAGAGCTTGGAGAGTACTTGCAGAAAATTCTACCAACTCTCCTTATAAGAGCATTAGCTACCAATAGTTGTTTTCCTATAATTTGGTAGAGATCAAAATATATTGCAAGGCAAAAAAGACATGTAAAACCACGAATAAAATGATTTGCTCACTTAAAAAAATGTAGAAGTTTGTGTGTGTGTCTATGTGTGAGAAGGTGAGTGCTTAGAGAAAGTTTATGAGAAAGATCCATATAACAGGCCAAATAGTTCTTTTGAATATTAAGAGAACTGAGTTAAGAGTCTGTAAAAAAGTAAGATCTTTACAAGACATACCATACCAGTCATTTTACTTTCTCCAACATTAAAAAAAAATGATGTTGCTTTGAATTCATTTTCAGAATCCTTTTAGTGATATCAACACTTGTCATGGTGTTGGGAGAAGAAATGTCTCTCTGAAATGTGGCCATATTCTTTTGGAACACACTTGTTAAAAAAATAGCAACTTTTTGAGGTTGTGTCATTTTTAGATGGACATTTTTACATACATCAATTTTTGTAACCTTTTGAACATTTTTTTCTTTTTGTAATTTCACATTAAGAGTCTTTTAAAAAAATTTAGCTGTTAAATATTTTATTCGACTATCAGTTTTCAGGCAAACTAAATAAGTAAAAAGATTAATAAAAATTTCTATGCACCCGGACTCTAATGATACTGTTTTAGTTATCATTAAATAATTCTTGCCTGCATATCATTAAAGACTTACAAAAGCTGGTGTTAGTGAACCACATTTGAATGCCTTGAAATCTGTTATCTATTTTGTAAGCCTTTTCTTGTCTCCATTAAGGAAAGGTACTCATGTCCAGAAGTCTAAAAGCTGATTAGTATGAGATTTTAGCACTACTTTTCACAAAGCCCCAACCAAAAACATGTTTTTCTTGTTTACTTAATTGTTTGTGTCTGTCCTGTAGTCTCACTGAAATGAACTCTTTTTTCTACATGCATTCATGCTGAAAAGCACTATTTTAAATCAGATTAATAAATAAAATGGCCAGGTAGGAAGCCTAATAATATTATACCATCAGAATAAGGTGTTTCCGATTTGAAATTTATTCTTTATTTGAACTTGAGGTTCTAGAGTTTTAGAAGCCATATTTTAATGTTTCAAGCATGAGTGCTTCATTCAGACTGTTTGGGTAAAATACAGGATTCACTGCTTGTTTACCACGTGTGTCCTTGGACTCAACAAGGACAAAGTGAGATTATACAGTCAAAGCATTGAGATAGGTCATTGATTCCTAGTAGCTATTCAATTGCTATGAACTATTTTGAAGGTCAATTTTAGGGGTGAACCAACTTTGTATATTGTATAATGTATATATACATTCTATAGAGTACTACTAGCAAATGATTGGGTTATTAACATATTGAATAGGCAGGACTCAATGAGAGTAATTATAAAATCAACTTTATTTAGTTGTCTCACTGCTCCTTTAAACCCTTTGAGGGGATAATTCTTACCTTTCTTTTTGATGAACATTCTATCAGGACTTGTAGCTTCTTCTCAACTTCTAAGTACAAGAAAAGTGATCTATTGCTACCTTAAGTTTAATATTCAGTTTTAATTCTCTGATTGAAAAGTTTCAGTCGCAAAAAACATCAAAAATTTAAACTTAATTTAATATAATATCCTTTTCCAACCTCTATTTTATCACACTAACAAGGACTGGTACTTGTAGTGGGCAGGACATGGCAATGTGCTATTTTGCCACCAAGTGTTGTCCCTACACCCCAAGGTTGCTAATTGAAGTTTCAGGTTCTGTCAGAGTTAAAAGGTCCTGACTGGAAGGAAGGGTAGAGGGATAAGAAAATTCACTACATGATGCTTTTACTCGTTTATAATCTTCTCTAATTTGTATACTTGAAGAATGTCATCTTATTTTTTAAGAACCAGTTAATTCAATGCCACCTGGTAAATGTCCTAATCATGAAATATGCAAAGTGCCACAGGAAAATGATCAATGGACAATTAATTCTCACTGCAGAAAGACAAATACTGCGTAATCTCACTTACATGTGCAATCTAAAAAAAGTCAAACACATGGAAGCAGGGAGTAAGATGGGGGTTACCAGGGGCTGGAGGGAATGGGACATTGGAGAGATGTTGGTCAAAGACAAAAGTCTTAGGAAAAGAAAGCTCAGGAGATCTATTGTATAATATGGTGATTATAGTTAATAGCAATGTATTGTATACCTTTAAAATGTTCTTACAACAAAAAAATAATAAGTATGTAAGGAAATGTGTTTGTTAATTTGCTTGATTTAGTCATTCTGAATGTATACATATAACAAAACATCATGCTATAAGACATAAATATATACAATTTTCATTTGTCAATTAAAAAATTAAAGTGAAAATTATATGAAGAAAAAAATTACTTGACCGCAAACTCTCAGCATATACACTTGTGTAGGCAACATTTTTAGTTTATGGAACAATCTCCCTAACATTTGGAATTAATCTTTCATAGAAGGTTTAAATATTTAATTATCTTATTTTGATAGTAAAAAAGATTCTAGTTTGGCAAGTCTTCTTGGGATAAGGAATTTATTTATTTTGGATAGTTCTGATACTAGCCTACAAATTTTAAATTATTTAGTATAATAACAATAGTTATTAAAAATGTAATAGAATATAGGAAATTTTAAAAGAAGAATTCATGATTTATTTTCTCACAAAGGTACTAAAAATATTTTAATTCGACTGAAAAATTTTGCATATTTGTAATGACTCCAAGACAGCAGCTTGAGAAAGATTCTTTGACAACATTGTGCCATGGTATCTATAATTGATTACTGATGTCTGCTGTGATGCACAAAGGACTCCTGTGTATATGCCATACTCATTCCAATATCATCACCAATCATATGAAAAGAATTTCTTTCCATTTTGTACTATGTATGTTATTTATGTTTTAATTATGGTGCTAAACAATAATTCTTAAGTACACGTATGTATATGGCTTGAATGTAAACAGTACCAGGTTTTCAGCCCACCTCTTACCAGCCTAATTTCTGCTTCTGAATTTATTAAAATTACCAAACCTTTATAAAGTACTCACTAGCATAAAAGATGACCATCTTGCAAAACTAAAGAAGCATCATATCCTATCAAAACATTGACAATGATACAGTAAATATACAGAACAGTTAATCATTAAATGAATCTCTCCTGTTGCTACACTCACTTCCTCTCCTACTACTTCCCTGTTTTTATAATTTTTGCCTTTTAAACATGCTATGTAGTTGTTTCTCTCCATTTGCTGGTTTCATATTTATGATTTATCCAACCACAGATTGAAAATGATCACAAAAATAAAATAAATACAATAAAAATAATACAAATAAAAACACAATACAGTATAACAAATATTTACATAGCATTTATAGCATATTATAAATAATCTAGAAATATAACATATTTGAGAGGATGTGCATAGGTTATATGCAAATACTATTCCATTTTATATATAGAACTTGAGCATCTGTGGATTTTGGTACCCATAGGGTTCCTGGAACCAACCTCCTGTGGATATGGGAGGATGACCGTATAAATACAATAAAGTAATATGTAATCTTTTGGGATTGATGCTTTTCACTCAGCATAATTCCTAATAATTTATCCAAATTGTGTGTATTAACAGTTTTTTTTTTTATTGCTGTGTAGTCTTCCATTGTACGTACCATAGTTTGTTTAACCATTCACTTATTGAAGGATATCTGGAGTCTTTCATTTTTTTAGCTATTATGAGTAAGTTGCTGTGAATATTTGTATACGAATTTTTGCATAGTCACTACCAATGTATAAATGATCCAGCTTCTCCAAATTCTCACCAGCATTTGATATTGTCACTATTTTTTTCCCTATCCATTATGATAGATGTATAGTAATATTTATTGTGCTTTTAATCTGCATTTTCTTGATGGCTAATGATGTTGAACTTTTTTTCATGTGCTTATCTACCATTTGCCTATCCTTTTGGTGAAATTCACTTCATGTGTTTTACCCACTTTCTAATTTTTTAAAAATTATTGAGTTTTGAGAGTCTTGTATATTTTATATATTTTAGTTACTTGTCTTTTGTCAGATATGTGGTTTGCATATATTTTCTTTCAGTCCATAGTCCATCTCTTTATCCTTTTCATATGAGATTTCACAGAGAAAAATTTGTAATTTTGATGACGTCCAATTTGTCATTTTTTTCTCTTATAAATTAAACTTTTTTTCCTCATTCTGAAAACTGCTTGCCTGGCCTAGATCTCAAAGACTTTATTTTTTTTTTTAAAGTATTTTTTCTTAACTTTTTCTAAAGTTTTAAATTTATGATTCATTATGAGTTAATTTGCATATAAAATGTGAACTTTAAGTTGAGATTCATTTTATTGACCATAAATATCCAATTGTTTCAGCCCCACTTGTTGAAACGCCTAATTTTCCTACATTGGATTGCTTTTGCACCTTTGTTAAAATCAGTTTAGTATTTGTATTATTTGTCTATTTTGAGATTCTTAGTTCTGTTTCATTGATCTGTGTATCTCTGTCAATATTGTATAGTATTGATTATTAGCTATCTATAAACCTTTACATGTAATACAATGATTTCTCACTCTACTTGCTAAAATCTTGCTAGAATTTTGATAAGATCTGCAGTAAACTTACTGATCAACTTATGCAGAACTGACTTATGTTGAAACTCCAATCTCTGATAATGGCATGTCTACATTTACTTAGATCCTTCTTTCATCAGAATTATGCGATTTGCAACATATATCTCCTGTACTTGTTTACACAGAAGTAGTTATTTTGCTTTTTGAGTAATTATAAATGATTTTATTCTTTTAATTTTAGCTAATTTTTTTTTACATTTCCTACTTGTCCTATAGTTCTCTTAAATTTTAAGAAAGAGTGTATGACAATTTACTTTTAGGCAACACTTAAGCTTTTGTAATAATTTTTTTTTTCCTAGAGAGTTTATAATACAAAACAGAGAGTGGACCTAGACTTATTATAACTAACAAAAAAGTATGAAGCTATCTAAACTCATTATAGCCATGCTACTTGAAAGAGTATACAGCTCAAGCAAATATGGATCACACACCCACACCCACACACACATACACCCCCCCACACACACACATGCTGGATAATGGTTTAAATAAAATGTCAGCTGGTTGAATTAATATCAGCATAATTTTTTAAGCACTTCTATTATTCGTTTGCTTATGTATAATATACATATGGATAATGTATTATACTACATGTATTATATTAATGTATATAATGTAGACTAATGTATTATACTACATATATAATATAAATAACTATATATATTATGAAATAGGCACAAACATCTCAGAATATTTTAATGAATGAGATAAATATAATTAGAATTCTCTTATTTCAAAGGATCACTTTGCATACTCAAGTAGTGTATGCTTTACACTTTTGAGACTGCATGCTTTATAACTCTATTTAAAGTGTAGTGATGAAGGAGCATATCTTAACCTAAGGAGAGTCTCAAGTATTGGAGTCCAAGTTTAACTTTGCTCCATATTTGTATTGATGTTTTCATTTCTCCATCAGCAATCTATTATGCACACATCAAATGAAGTAATCTTTGTAAAATTTATATTTTGGACCATATAATTCTGCTGTATAAAGTCTTATAATAGCTTCCTAAAACTCAGGAAAAACAATCCATATCTGTTATGATAGCCCACATGATCTCATTCAACTTAACTCTCATCCTTTAATTCTTGGTGTTTCCCATGTTTCCCTTATAGTTCTGGCCTTCATTGTTTTCCTCAAATAAGCTACACTGTTTTTCTTGGCCTACATTGTAATTTTTCCAGATCTTCCCTTCATGTCTCTTGTAACTTAACCTTCAAGTGTCAAATTCAATATGAATTCCTTTATGTTGTCTTCCTTAAGCTATCAGTTTACAGTTGATTTGTTTACCTCTCTTCCTCTGCTAATTTCTATCTCATTAGTAGGGGTCTATCCCCATTTTATTTATACAAATGCTAATTATTGTCTTTGTTTATTCTCTTGTTTTTCTTTACACTATTTTCCTCAAGTGACTGTAAGTTATAAGAGGGCAGGGCACAAATATCTCTTGTTCACCTTGGCATATAATATAGGTTCAATAAATCTGTGCTAAGTGGATAAATGAACATTGGAGATAAACAGAAATTAAAAAGAAACAAATCTGGAATGCATATCGGGACCTACATTTGTCTTTAAGAATCAATTGTGTATAATTTTCCACAAATGGTAGAAGACCCTCGAAATTTTTCTTGAGTGCATATTCCCTATAAATGAATAGTGTCATGGCTGAAAAATTAGAGTGGAAATATAGTGTCCAGAATGAGGGAGGTGTTAGCTGTAGTGCATTATTCTCTAGTTAGACAGCTCTTGAGGTACTGCATTCCATTCAAGAGATTATCTTTTCCTCAGTGTTTTATATTTCTTACTAAGGTATGATTTATATTCCATAAAAATTCACTCGTTTTGAGTATAGTTTTATATATTTTGGTGACTATATACAATCAGTAAATAACACCACCATTAAGATATAGAACAGTTATTAGGGTGATATTTTATAAAGGAATATCAATTGCTTGAAGTGTATGTGGAAGATCAAAATTATAGAGTAATTAGAATTTATACCTAATGGGGACTGATGGAAAAAATTTAACTTCCTTTTGACTTGGAGGTAATATTGGGTGAAACATGACACCTTTCATCAAATATTCCAATATTCAAAGGACCATCATTTGAAAGAGGGATTAAATTCCTTTAACCCTTCTTAAGAGGCAGAACAGGGACCAATGCGTGAAGACAACAGGCAGATATATTTTTGTTTAACGATGGGGAAGACGTAGGAACTGCTGCTTCACAAAGTAATCAGCTGCCCACAGTTTCAAGGATTTAACCAACTCTCAAATATATCAGGAATTTTGTAGCACTTTTTTCCCAACTTGGATAGAGGTTAGAGAGAATACTCTTTAAACTGACTCTCCTAAAATATTTGTTGAGTGAATGAGCTCACAGGGTTAGGAGGCTCCAGTAAAGTACTCACAGGAGAAATGGGACGTGTGTGGAAGTGGGAAGGCTTTGGGGGTTTCAGTTAGGTACAGAGTAAGATAGGTGGAAGGAATTATCAGAAGAAAAAGTATTAGAAAGGCAAAGGTATTTAAAAACACGTATCCAATCAGGTTAGACTGTTCTAAACAACGTCTTAGATTTTATGGATCACAGACCACTGACATAGGAAGAAAAAGAGTGCTATCTCACATTGCTTTTTTCTCTTTCTCTTTTTCGAATTCTTCTCTGTATTCCTAAGACGGATTTAAAAGTAAGAGAAGAAAGATTTTTTGTCTAGTAGTACAAACTCTCTGTTCTCTCAAGCAGGACCAATGATCTCAAATTTACAAATAGCATACAGCTACAAACAAATATATATCTTTCATTTAAAAACATCATGTAGGTTTGCTTTTCTTCCAGGCAGATAATAGGCCTTTTCCTCTCATGGCTCAACTGACAAAGAATTGGTAGATTTTTCTCTATAATGTGCTATTATTTTAAAACTCAAAAGCAAACCCAAATGCCATCAGTAGTTATAAGCTGTGATGTGTTTGAAAATGGAAATTTGACCACTTCAAACAGCAAAATCTTCATTTCCATTAGTTTTATGAACTGTCTGATTGTAGATCAGGATAAAGCGTACACTATTCTGTAGCCTGCTACGATGCACCAGGCAAGATGATGAAAACAAAAGCAATTATTTGTACTAGAAATAGCATATTTCATTAAGCATTTCATGCATGAATATAGCCACATTTGGAGCACATAGCCTTTTGTTGGATTTATACCCTCAAGTTACAGACTGGTCTTCTATTTTAGTTCAGGAGATTTGCCTCTGGACATCTTTCTTGTGTATATCTTTTAATTATGTATTTAAAATACAATATTTCATAAACCAACCACCAACATTCAATAAACTAAACAGCCAATTGATTTGGTAATTGCCTTTCCAGTCAACACACAAAAGACACCCATTAAAAAAAATAAGTTGTTTCTCATTGTTTTCTCAAAGGAAAACAAAGATAAAGTTTAAATAGATTACTCCTGTAGGATTAAACACAGGTAAAAAGCAAAGTTGCATAGATCATTCAGAATTGTCAGCAGTGCTAAAAATTTTTTTTATTAGAAATAGAATGAGCTAGATATGGTTTTGAAAAATAATTAGACAAATGGAAACAATCTTACTTAAAAAAATTATAAAGTTATGGTTCTGTATCTCCAAGCTAGGAATCAACTTAGACAAAATTTAGGCTATTTTGTTTTTTTTACTGAGGTGTAAGTAGAAAGCCAGAAGTTTTAGATTACTGATCTTCTTGTGAGAAATGACAACAGATATTTGTAACCAGAACAAAAGTGTTTGCCCAGACTGTTGGCATAAAGGAAAATTCTCAAAATGAGTTTACTAAAACTTTTCTTCTTTTCTATATTTCAGAAATACAGTCTTTAAAGAGGGAGGGTTTTCCTGCCTCTAGATGCAAGATCATCAAATACTTTCACTATGTATATAGGGAGTGGCCATATAGTGATCCTTGTTGTCTGAGAATGGGTTATCTGGGTGTCAATCACCAGGCTTGCTAGTGGCCTTGTGTTATTGTCAATATGTAGATTGAAGAATTTTCATACCTGTATAATCTCTGATGTTTTTTCTTATGTAGTAGAGTAGTCCCATTTGGGACATACCTGGAGGTTGAATCTGCCACTTTTTAGCTATCTTACTTTGAACTAATTACTTAATTATTAAGAATTTATAATTTTTCCATGAAATGGTGATAATAATATTCATCTTAGAAGGATTGATGTGAAAACAATAGAGAAGGCATGTGAGGCATCAACATAGTATCGGGTTCATGACACAAGAAATTGATGTAAGCCATTATATAAATTATTTGATAAAGTATAAATAGAAGGTCATTATCATGTTTAGAAGAAAGTAATGTGACTCATTTGTTGCTTACTTGATCAAAACTGAGAGAAATTAGATTCAGTTGTATTGAGAATTTAGTATGTTTGGCATCCAAAATTCTTGCCTTCATCCAATTTTAGTACTTCATTTAATAACGATCTACTAAATGCTCACTATGTTTCAGTTACTATTCCAAACTCTTAAGTGTATAAAGATGAATAAAATAGAGTTCATCCCTCTTTTTAGTGATATATTCATAAACAAGCAAAAATACATTAAATGCATCTATGGAAGAACAGATAAGTGCTGTGAGAGCTTAAGAAATAAGTATTAAATTTCTCTCAGAAAAGTCAGGAGAATTTCCAAGAAGAGGTGAGATTTAAGCTGAATTTTAAAAGATGAGTAACAGTTTGCCAGGCAGAAAAGGTGAAGGACATTTTTGGAGGAGTCCAGCATATGCAAAAGCAGAAAGTTGAGAAAGAGCATAGCATGGGAGAAGGACTGCATGTGACTGAGTATACTTTTTAATCACAAGATGAAAGTAGTGGAAAATGAAGCTTAAAAAGTAAGTAAGGACTCTGATACTGCTCCATGGAAATTCAAGTAAACTTGGAGGACATTTAGCAGGAATCAGATACCAGATTTGCACTTTTTAAAGATTCACTTGCATCAGTATTGAGGAAGTATCTGATGCACAGTCAGTAGACACACACAGACCTGTTGGAAGTCACAAGGGTACTTTCACTCAGAAAATCTGTACCTGAAAATTTAGTATTGCAATGATTGTCAATCCAACCTAATTTTGAGACATTACCACTGTGTATAACTACCCATCAATGAAAATGGTCACTATTGCCTTTATTATCATTTTCCCTTGAAATTCATTGTTCTTTATAGCAAAAATAAATTTGTAAGGTGATTGGAGGAGTCAAATTTGTTAGATGATTTGAGGAGTTGTGATTTTGTGTCTATTTAAGTTTTTTCCCCAGCAAACATTTTTCTATTTATAAAATTATACTATGCAAATGTGTATAGTATATCTGCATTTAAAACAATAAAAACGAATGCCTATATACTCCAAATTCGGTTTAAGAAGTAAAAGCTTATCAAACCCTTTTACAGTTGCTTATGTGTCCTCTCTATAACATCTTCCTTTACCCACTGTCCTGAATTTTGTATGCTTATTCCTTTATTTTTCATAAGGACTTAGGTAACCTTGAAATTTCTTTGTTTAAGTTTTCCTCCCCACTCCCAGGCCGACCTAAGACAGGATTCAGATTTCTTGTGTCTACTCTATGTCTGATTGACATACATGAGAATATTTTCCAGTTGGTATTATAGCACAAAGTCGGTGAGGTGAAAGCACATTTTATGTTAGCACAGACTCAGAAATACTTGGAGCACTGGAATGCACATATGTTATCTTTGAACTACTGCCAAATCATAAGGGAATGTAAAGAAATATGAAAACTACCATATAGAATGAGATATCATCATTAAGATCATAATTCTTTGGTGTTAGTCATTCATATTTTCTTTGAAACGATTTTGACTATATTAATTACTAATAAAAGATTCCAAATATACTTTTCTGGGTCAATAACGACTGCTTTTTAGATCTTCTCTGAGTAGGACATTTTATATAATATAGTTCCTATAAAGCTCTAAAAAGTGCCTGGCACAGAATTTAAGTCCTCAATAAATGTTAGCTAACAATATCACTGTTATTGTTACCATTGCCAATGCTTTTTCTACAGTGATCATCCTACTATATATTGAAAGAAATACAATGATGGGAGATGTTACGGTTTAATTTGGGGGAATCTTACTACATTAATAGTAAAATACTTCTTTCACTATTTTATTTTGCATATAGTGAAAATTCAATAACCATAGAATTACATTTTTGTTCTTCCTTTCTCTCTTTTTATCAATGTAACCATCCCTTATTACACCATTTTTTCATATTATTAAAAACCTGAAAGGAACATGTGATAGACATCCCTATTGCTTATCAATATTCCTTTTCTTTTTTTTTCTGAGCCCACTGAACCACTGAGCTCAGTAAGGCCATGTGAATAATTGGCCAACGAATGTGTCAATTCCAGGTGGAAACAATGAAAAGCCCCTGGAGCAATGTTCTCTAGTCTACAAGTCCTTCATTTCTAATAATGGAAATTGTTTGTTGAGAGGGTGAACAGCAATATTGAAACAGTTTAGGTTGTTATTTTCCAAACAGAGGACAACTGTCCAAGAGGGGGACCTATCCTATTACACAGTGGTTCCCAATCTTTTTGGCATCAGGGACTGGTTTTGTGGAAGACGATTTTTCCATGGGGGAAGGGGATGATTTCTGGATGATTTAAGCACATAACATTTATTGTGCACTTTATTTCTATTATTATTACATTGTAATAGATAATGAAAAAAATAAACAACTCACTGTTTAAAAAAAAAAGTACACACAGAAGTTATTTTTTTAAAAATGGTCAGGCCGCTGCTGGCTGATCTGACAGGAGGTAGAGCTCTCAGCTGCTCACTTCCTGCTGTGCACCCAGTTCCTAACAGTCCGTGGCCTGGGCACTGAGGACCCCTGCTATAGCACACTTTGTATGAACCAGATATAAATTATGGGTGCCACGCCACTGAAATTTTGAGGTTGTCCATTACCTAGTCTGTCTTGACTAATACAAAGTACTACTTTGTTTTTCATGCACAACTAATAGTGGCGTTCTTGCCTTAAAGAGAAATAGCACATTACTCATTTTAATGGACTATCACTGTGCTTGTACTAAAAGGATGGAAACTTGGGAGATAATATATGCTGCTACAGTTCACTTGCTTTTTTTCAGTATTCTAATACTTGTTCCATATATTTAAGTACATATAATAAACTGACCCCCAAATTTTTTCAATTTAATACATAATGCTAATAATCACATAACAATTTCTTGCAGAGATTAGTGTCAGTTATGAATATACAGAGACAAACATATTAATCTCTAATCTTTTTGACATCACAGATGAAGTCATCTAGATGATGATGATTTTGCAATTATGAAAACAGGACCTCATTTTATATCTAACATCTAAATTTAATCAGGTTAGTTTATGGGCAGTAGATTGTTGTAGATAGAAAAATCTTTATCCAGGACTGAAGAAGTCATGACAAATGCTGACTAGACTGAGTTTGTGTCAGGCAGTTTAGACTAAGTTATGCTTCAGTAACAAACAGCCTCAAAGTAAATGGTTTACAAGTTCATTACTCGCTTGCACTACATGTGCTTTATGGCTATGACTCTATTCTGGATCATATTTGTTCTGAAATCCAGGTTAAAGATAGCAGATGCTACCTGGGATATTACTGGTCTTGTGGCAGGGAAAAAAAGAATATTAAAATCACACTTTGAAGTGTCACACATTACCTTTCTTACATTCTTCTGGGCAAAGCAAATTTTATGGCCAAATCTGACATTAATAGGGCAGGGGTAGATAATTCTCTTACAAGAAAGGGCAATAAATATTTTGAACAGTAATACAATCTAGCCCAAGATTAAGCAGAAGCTTGTTAGGCTGGGAAAAGAATACAAAAGTTAAGCTTTTTGGTAATTCCAAGAGCATATGGTCAGTATCCACAATGCTTGTAGTAAACTGGACAGTTGAGAAACAATGATGAGTATAATCAAGAATTTTGTTTGGGTGGCTAATCTCTACTCCATGCTGAAAAAAAAGAAGGAAGCCCACATGAATAGGTCTGAGAAAAACAAGGCATCAGGTAAACACTGATAGGATTAAGACCAGACTGATGTTGATTTTCAGCTCTAAATCAGGACAACAACAATTTTCAAACATAGTCAAAGTAGAATAACAATAAGCCTCTTATATACCCATCACTCATATTCAATAATTATTAAAGTATGCACATTTCATTTCATCTATATCAATGGTGGTTCCCAGCTCTTTTGGTATCAGGGACCGATTTCATGGAAGACAATCTTTCCACAGACAGGGAGGGGGTGGGGATGGAAGAAAGGGCATGTGGGGGGTCATTAGGCTTCAGATTCTGATAAGGAGCATGCAACCTAGATCCCTCGCATGGAGTTCACAATCGTGTTTGGCTCCTGTGAGATTCTAATGCTGCTGCTGATCTGACAGTGGGCAGCGCTCTGCTCACCCTCTGCTCACCTCCTCCTATGTAGCCTGGTTCCTAAAAGGCCCCAGACCAGCACCTGTTGGAAACTGGGAGTTGGGGGGCTCTGATTTGTATCATCCCATTTATTGTATCCTGCATTTTTTTGAAAAAGTCTTAAACATCATCTCATTCATATCATTCGATGAATGTTTATCTCTAAAGGATAAGCTCTTATAATCTCTCTTTTTTTTTTTTTTTTTTTTTTTTGAGTGGCGATCTCACTCAATCACCCACGCTGAAATACAGTGGCAGAATCATGCTCACCGCAGCCTCAAACTCCTGGGCTCAGGTGATTCTTCTGCCTCAGTCTGACCAATTTGTTTTGATTTCTTTTGTAGAGAGAAGGTCTTACCCCGACTAGTCTCAAACTCCTGAGTTTAAGCAGTCCTCACACCTCAGCCTCCCAAAGTGCTGGGATTACAGGCATGAGCCACTGTACCCGGCCAAAGATCTTATAATTTAAACATACAATACTATTATTATAACAAAAAAATAGAAATTGCTTAGAATTGTCAAATATTGAATCAGAGTTAAATTTTCTCGATTATCTTACTTTTTCTTCCTTGTAATTTGCTTATTCACATCAAGGTCTCATTCACATCCATTACTGCAAATAATTGTCATGCCTCCGCTTCAGTTTTGGGATTGTTGTTGTTATTGTTGCATAAACAATTAATTCATAATGCTTAATGCAATCTGAACCAGTGAATCTTGATTCTAGCAGAGACCTGCAGGTACAGGAAAGTGGAAGCACCTAAATTAACCAAGAAGTTTAGAGAGAGACGCTTTCTGAAAGAATGGAAAAGTAAGACACATTGGTATGCCTTGGGAGTATTGAAGAAATCTGTCTACCCTGAGGTCACCAGGCTGGAAAGACCACATAGAATTAGAGAGAAATGACAATGTTGTTCCAGCTATTCCAGCTCCCGTCAAGTTAAGTCTTTCCAGCCCTGTCATCAACTTATAAATTTGTGAGTCTTAAAAAGATTTTTGAAGCCCCCAGTTTTCAGCAACTCCAACTGATACGGATATAAGAGGGGAGAACCCCTAAAAACCAGAATTATCTTTTGTAGAGCAGACAGACCCCTTGTAGCACAGGCTTTCTCCAGTGGGTAAATGTTCTAGGAACCCACTGGTATTAGAGTACCAGCTAGCATTGTCATGAGAGGTTGCATTTGGCTTCAGTGAATTTTTTTTTGGAGATTCTTTCAACATGTTAGCCCATTTCATGATGGGTGATTTACAAACACACCTGCCCACACTGCACTGAGTGTTTAACAGTTTTGACCCAAAATGGCATGACCCCTGTGCCCCACCCTCCCAATCCACCTGATCTCACCCCAAGTGATTTTTGTTTGTTTGTCTCCCTGGATAAAAAAAGTCCTCAGAGGGAAATGTTTGATTATATGAAAGAAGTAAAACAAAAAAATTTGGCAGAAACACTAAAAGACATCAAAATTGATGAGTTAAAAACTGTTTTGAACAGTGGAAAAAAGTGTCTCATAGGTGCATTGTATCAAATGAAGACTACTTTGGAGGTGACTGAAGTTTAAACATGTTAATATAAATACACATATTTTTATAAATAAATTCTGCATGTTGGAAGGCAGTCCCCCCTCATAATAGGCAGTCCCAACAGAGGTCTGCCCAAACTGTAATTTGTAAGCATAGTAAATATTGTGCTGTTTTAATCATCTAAGTTTTGAGATGGTTTATTGCACAGCAATTGTTATGGAAAAATGAATAACTGATTATTTGCTTGTGCTTTGACCCTGGTACTTTTAAGTTTCATCAAAGAATTCTGTTCAGTGTACTTCAGCAGATATTTATAGAGTTCTTGCTTTTTATAGAGTTCCTGCTAAATGACAGGTATTGTAAGTACATGATTCTTGCCATAACATAACTTACAGTTTAACAAAACTGAATACATAGGTATGATTTTTATAGCTTCACTAAATAAAGTGAGTGTTAGTTAAAATATTCATATCATTTATTATGCATGTATCATATAGCCAGATATTATACTAGATGCTTTACATAATTATTTTACTAATCCTGGAATTAACCACATGAAATAACCATTAAGAACTTCACTTTGTACATGAACACACTAAAATTCAAAGAAATTAAGAGCCTAAACTAACTTAGTAAGTAAACAGCATAACTAGAGTTTCTATTCAGATCTGCCTGATTCTTGTGAATGCATATTTTTTTGTTGCTGTTGTTTTTCTATAATAGGATTTTTCAAATATTTTGAAGAATTGGTTTCAGTTGAAAGGGAGGATTTCTACTTATTTACAGGTTAATTCTTCTCTGGTATTAAATTATATTTACCTCCCTAATACTAAATGATATTTAAAGTAGACCCTTCATAATAGCTTGGTAAACACTAAAGTCATTGTGTATGCATATACATAGTGTAGGATGATTTTGATTGGGATGTTTCCTGTTGTTCTGAAATATATTGGCCCACGGATGAAAATAAAAATTATTACCATGGCAGCACTAACTCATACACACCTACAGTGAATTAGAGAAGGCATTCTTCGGATAAATGCAGCTCTGCTCTTTAGCTTGAGGTTTCCTGAGCACTGCAAAGATTAGATTTCAGTCCCTACTTGCTCTCTTAAGCACTCTTCTGCACAAAAATCCACAGGAGGTTTCCAACAATTTAGTCAGAAAACTTGGTACTTTTTGGATATTTTTATCCTACTGCCACTAGCACTCAGCCATCATCCCACCTTTCTCTCTCCTCTTTGTGAGATGACTGGGGAAAAAGGGAAGAAGTTTTTCTAAAAGTGCATTATTTATGTGGTAAAGCACTTCTCTCTACGCAAACCAAGGGAAAAAGAAAAAAATGGCTCTTTAAGAGACTCATTCATAGAGATGATAGGTGACCAAAGAAGAGGAAACAAATCTGCTTTCCTGACTGTTTTTTAAGTTATAAAATTTATAGTTCTTTCTGTTATATCCATCAAAGCATAAATTATGAGCATTTTTGAAAGGAGAGTTGAAATACATTCTCTGGTGATCAAAGGAGAATTTGAATTTAGACCTGGTCCCTGCTCCTTATCTAGATATTTTTGAAGGCAAATATGATGTAGTATGCCCTAGAAGAAGGGAGCAAATTCCACTCAGCCTACTTCTCCTCAGCTCTTCGAGTATAAAGAAGAGAAACTTGTTTGTTTTTATGGTTCCCGTGAATGAAGTGAGAGGTGAGAGGACATGGACATTATGTAGGGTCCCCATGTATTAAGTAAAACCTTTCTGGAGAGAAAGTGTGGGTTATGGAGAACCAAGGGGGTTGAAGTAATCCAGGATTGCCCTACTCTGACGTCATCCTCTGTGCATGACCATTTTCAAGCAAACCTTGTATGAATGAATACAGGACACAGGCTTCAAAAAGATCCAGAAGAAACCCTGAGATACTCCCAACAATGACATCCTCCCATTTTTACCTACCTCTCCTCCTTGCTTCCAACCTCAGAGGCTCCAGACACAAAAGAGAAGTAAGCATGACAGAAAAACCCAAATACTTGTTCCATTCCTTCAATTTTTTTATGTCCTTATAGTAATCAGAAAAAGAAAAAGGGAATCATTGAATCAAATATGGACTGAAGTTTTAAATTTACCTAAAATAAATTTTAATCTGTATAAGTGACAAAAATTATAGAATCCTCAAGATGTCTTTTCAGTCAGTCTGTCTCTTCCCAACACCATCAATTTTCCCTTTTATGAATCTCTTCTATTAGCACACAAATATGCAATATCTCGAATGGCAAAAGACTACATGCACCTCTATTGTTCTTCACCTACTGTCCTATTTTCCCATACAACTTCACAGAAAATATTTGTTAAAATGATTAACTCAAATCACTTCCTTACCAAATGTTTTCTTTCCAACTCACCCCAGCTGGGCATTGGCTGCCATTACTCTGTTGAGATTGCCCTTATCAAGGTCATAAATAAAGCAGTGTTTCAAATTACATTGTTACTCCCCTGTTCTTTCCTTAATCTCTCACAAATATTCAGCATAACAAATCCTTTCTTCTGTCTTGAACTGCTTTTCTTTATCTGGCTTCAGGGATACCACAACACCATAAAATTTTCTACTTCACTGGCCTTTCCTTCTCAGTCTCCTCTGTTTGCTTTCTCTCTTCCATCTCTAACACTTGATGACTCTTAGACATAACTCTGCTTCCTTTTATATTGTCTGTCTTGTTAAATTCTTAGGTGAGTTCCAGTGAATCTCAAAGTTTTTCCATTGTTAATTCAGCATTCCTATAGACATGACTCTAAGGCCGAATAAGTCAAAATATGTCTTAAACTAAATTTTTACTGCCCACTTCTCAAAGAACAGGCTCCTTTCTTATTTTTCCCTATCCCTGTGTAAGTGAACCTGATATCTACCTTGCTGTTCACCAAAATTCTTGGAATTATCTTTTTTTACTCTCTTTCTAATAGTTATCTTGCTATCTCTTCTATAAGCATATTCTGTAACTTCTACTTCCATATTCCAAATTCATTCAAATATTTTCATTTTCACAATCTCTTTGCTAGTTCAAGCCACCCTCTTCTCTTTCCTGAACTACTGCAACAAATTAACTAACAATCCTGTTATTTATGCCCAGATTCTGCAATTCTTCCCACCACAGCCTGAGAGATACTTTGAAACCCTACACTGTACACATACTTCCAGGCTTAAGACCTTCTAGGAACTTTGAATGGAACTAAGCTTATTTCTGTCTTTTGACCTTTTCACTAACTCTTTCTTTGACTTGAAATGTTCTTCCCATAGATTTTATCACGAATAGCTCCTTTGTGTCATTCAGATCTTTGCATAAATATCACATCCTCAGAGATATCTTCTTAAATCCTCAGTCTAAATTTGCATTCGCTATTGTACTGCACTCTTAATTTTCTACCAAATACTTGTACTACCTGAGAACCTTCTTGCTTATTTGTTTGTTGATTTTCTTCTACCTCTAGTGCAAATTTGATGATAATGACATTCTCTACTTGTTTTCCCCTAGTCTGAGAATCTATGTCTATTTCTGTCACATAGTAGGCACTTAGTACATATTTTTTAGTTAAAAGACGGTTAAGTCTTATTAGCAGACACACAAAAACATAATTTAGAAATAAGTTTATCCTATCTTCATTAGCAGCAACATCTGGGAAACCACGTCCAAAATCTAAAAATTGTTATAGAAATGAAAAGCAGTAAGCACGAAGCTCTGCTTATATAAGTAACCATGAAGGAGCAAGAAGCTAGAGAAAATTCATCAAGACAAGGAGTTCATCAGTTAGAAGACTGAAAGGAAAAAAAATCAATATAGATGAGTTTCAGACTAGAGCAGTTTAGTAAAGATCTGAGCCTGTTGTGTGAAGCATGTAGACAAATTTTATTAGCAATATTTTTGAGTCACAAGTGGCAGTAAATAGAAAGGCAAGGAACTAACCACAAGGTCAAATGTTGTCACTGAAGACAAGTTCGTAATAACCCTGTTGTACTGGAGTAGCAATGGGAAGTGACAGGGTGACATCATAAGAAGTGCATTATGTTGAGCTCAAGAAAGAAGCAAGATATGGGGAGAAAATATTATATCAATAGTAAACATATCACAATAAAAGGTTTTGCCATTGTTGACATTCTGGATTATTTGGTTATGTATTTTGGTAGGTAACTTTTTAAGATTAAATGCTCTCTACTCAAATGGGGGCATCAGGCAATTAAACAGATATCTTCAGTAGTACATTGTGAAAACAGAGAAGAAAGAACATTTAACTGGGTAATTTCATTAAATTGTTAAATATATTTGGTGTCAGGTGTTCAATTTCAATCAAACTCTTGAAATTTGTAGTTTGTCCATATCAAATACTCAGTTAAATATTTAAGAATTAATTAAGAACTCAGCTTGTTGCCGGGCTCGGTGGCTCAGCCTGTAATCCCGCGCCTTTGGGAGGCTGAGGTGAGTGGATTGCCCGAGCCCGCGGGTTCGAGACCCGCCTGGGCAAGCGAGACCTCATCTCTACAATAAATCAAAAAATTAGCTGGGC